>MU177900.1:307455-395222 GCA_016695465.1 Suillus americanus
TGGCATTCAGTGCGCACGTTCAGTCAAACCTCCTGCTCAATACTGCTATCAGCATGGATCCCAAAGTACTAATACCCCTACCACACCCACCGCACTGAAGCCGACGGCAGATTTGAATTTGCAAAGAAATAACATCCCTACCAAACCCACCACACCCACCGTCCAGATAACAGTGCAATGCAATGCCAGATCCAAGTCGGAAGGACTTGGATGTCAACAGCGGGTTTCGACTACCCCCAGAGAACTCACAAAGGATTCTTCTAAACCAATCTATTTTCGTTATCATATTCCAGCTCTGATAGGGATCGTGACACACGTTGATAACGAGGGATTCAAAGTGCAACCAGTCGGTCGGGAAGAGGTTTTTGTGCGCTTTCATGGTAAGGGAATTGTTGCTGATTTCGTTGGACCTTTTTGAACGTTCAATAGACTATATTCCTGGATATCTGCAGCCCGATACTCAGCAGCAACTCCGAAATGCCATCACAGGAGAGATTTCGGAAAGGGTCAGGATACGGGGCTATGTATATGCGCTAAACGTGTTTGGTAGGTTTCCCTTGACCTTACATAAAACGTTGGCCTGCAAGCTGAGCCCTTAACAAGACCCCGAGAATGAGGGAAAGCTCTCGTTGAAGATTGGGTACAGTAACGATGTCAAGAAACGCCACGCAGAATGGAAGAATAAATGTCGTTCTTCCATAAAAAATGTTTGCGGGTGGTGGCCTCAGACTATAATCGAAGTCAAAGACGATGACGAGGTGTTGATACAGGAGCTCATTGGAAATAACCGTCAGGGCGACAAGGGTCCGATGGCTGAACACCTCGAACGGTTGGTGCACATTGAGCTCAATGATCTGGCAACACATGCTCCTTATCTGCGTCCCAGTTTTCCTGACGTCCACTTTTCGGACGTCCCACGTCTGCCAAAGGCTGATCCTAAACCCTGCCATGATTGTAGTGAGTTATACCTACTGCCAATGAGTGGTTGCGAGCAGGTGCTAAAGTTTGCATATTTCCAGATGGGACCAAACATCGGGAAGTATTCTCATTTACGCGCGTTAAGGAAGGTGCGTTCTTTGGAAGGGAATGGGAAGATATCATCAAACCTGTGATAAGGAAGTGGGGATTATTCCTCATAAAATATTTTGCTCTCGAGTCGAGGTGGCGCCTGGGTTTTGCAAATGACTAGTTGACTCTTGAATTTGATTCCCCGAGCCCTTTATATCTATTATGGTGGGTCACCTACGGACACTGTTCATCCATTTTGATCTGCTCTATCACACGTCATGGATATTTATTGGACTCAGGATTTGATGTTGTACACTAGCCTGTATTTTGGTATGGCGGCTAACTCGTCATAGTATTGTACGAGTTCTATAACAAGCGTTGACTCTGAATAACGTTCAGAATGCAATGCAAAGTGACTGAAGTGCGACTCGGATGTTATTAATTAGGCTTACTGTTGAACTCGAACCAGCCTGGTCCCTGCAAGCCAAATAGACATAGTCGTTCCTTATTCTGAGGGCTCAGTAGAAGTCCACTCTGAATCCGACCTTAGCCTGTTGCTCGGCGCAAATCTCGTCATGCCAAGGACTGAAAGCGGCGCGTGTCATAGGAGCGCAGAGCGCTGGTAGCATGTACATGTATTAGTTAGCCTGAGCGGCAAATTGTGTTATGAAGCTTGTGGGGGACCGTCGATCAGGCTTGCAGGTACTTGATCCTTAGCTAGCCCTTAGCAGCCTATCGCGCCGTAGAAAACACTTTGGAACGTCAGGAGCTCCAGAGTTCTACTTAGGAACATTCTGTGATGAGAAGAGCGGGCCGCCTTCTTCCGGGACTAGCGGTGGCATGGTTATTATTCGTCCATTTGTAGTAACCTGGGTTAGTAACAACACTGGTCTACTATGATTAATATTCTACTACTTTGTTCTTTCTTTCTGGAACCTCACCGGAACTCTCGGATGTAGCTAAGGGTGTTGCTAATGCACTCTCGACTGCTATGCCTGTATTGACGGTCACGTCAGAAGTTCCAGTCCCCTGGCCGCGCGATTCCCGACCTCTTCTGTGAGTCACTAGTAGCAGTACTACTCTAGTCTTGGACCATGCAGGGCAGATACTGGCACTAAAATTTAAAACTGTCAATCACGAACAGCTTTATCCACACATCCCGCGCGTATTGGTAATGAAATCACTGCAAGGCAGTAGTATATATGACTCACAGCGTGAACAACATCTTCATACGTTCATCAAGTCGCCCACTCACTCAGCACTGACACCAGTTAGATACCATGACCATAGTCTCAGATGATCCCAATATGTGGCCGCTAATAAATTTTCATCGTATTTTCAGCTATTTTACTGGTTCGTGGAGAGTATTTCGGTGTTTTACTCAAAGTTTTACTCTTATTTCGCAGTTGCAGCCTTGACTGTAGTGTTATACGATTGGGGTGAGCAAAATATCTTATCTGGGAAATCACCGATGTTCAATCGCATCATCTAGCACTGGCCATCGGACACGAGGTAGGTTAGCAACTCGGTATCACTGATACCGGAGCAGCCATCTCACTTATAATGGTCTGGTAGGTTGAACTTGTCTGGGTGAGTAAAGTCTCATCGGAAGAACAACGCCTGGTTAAGTCGGGCAGAGGAAACGCTGGTCCCTCATGACTGTTCTATATATAAGCGTATGTGCTAAATTACGTATTGGCAAGTTGTGCTGACTTCAACATATTCTAGGTGCGCTACACTGGAATAATATACTGCGTGTATGTTCGCAAGGCTTACAAGTTGGCACTGTGCTAACGAGTTATCTCTCACGGATAGTAATGCCGTCCTGCGTATGTTTCCTTACATGCGTACACTGCGTCCGTTTCTTCTGACTTGCAACATCATGTGCAGCAACACTTCCGTCATTCTCGGTGACAGATGCAGTAGGTATTCTGTACAAACGCCTGCTATTCTCATCCAGCTAACTGCAGCCTACGTAGAGGTGAGTGTAATTGTCGACCGACTTCTTGGATTGATATAACGACTGAACTAGCTGTGAGTTCATTTGAAGAATCGAGCCCTCCGATGCTCATCGGTTACTGGGTTGTTAGGCACTACGTTTTACCTCGCACAATGGTGGATACCCGTCGTGGTAAATGCAATGCTAGGCGGTGAGTTATTCGGCTGCAGCACCTGGGCGTTGACTGAAGTATCATGCAAGTTATCATGATCGCTCGATTAAATGCCATGTATCAGCGATCCCGAAAGATGTTTACCTTTCTCGTTGTAACCCTCCTGGTTAAAACGGTTCCCTGTGTAGTAATCAGCGCGATAGACAGCAGTCATGTTTCAGGGGGTGAGCTTACAAACAACCTCAACACACCAAGCTCATGGGATGAATTCTAGCGGAACTCATTCTCTCCAACATCCATCTGTGCAATTACGAGGGAGTGAACCTACTTATGAGGGCCGAGAATTGGATACTCATCATCGCATGGGAGGTCCTCATACTGTGTCTTGCAGTCTGGATTGCTGTAAGACACTTCCGAGAACTGCAGTACCCATCCACAGGCTCGGTCGTTGGAGACTGTTTCACGGTGTTAATCAAAACACACGTGCTTTACTTTGCAGCGTGAGCTTGTCAATTTTAAAGGTGATTATTTCTTTCGCTGATGATGTCTGTGTTAGCTTTACTGCTGTTTCTTGCTTTAACCTCGGCCTGCTGTCCCAAAATATCTCGGTATGTCAATCTATGACTGAATTTTCATTCAACCATCCTCACCGTTTCTAAAGGAGTCAATTTCCGTGGGAGCTGAAACGTATCTTGGCATTCTTCGTGTCTTCTCTTTGGTACAGACGTTTCTGCTTGGACCACGCCTTATCATTGGTGTTCGAGAATATCACGCTATGCTCATGGCCGACTCTGATGAAGGGACTGGGATTACTACAATCGCTTTCCAGGAAGGCACACATATCTATGGAGATGCGTAGCACGTGAAACGATGGAAGCACTCTCGGGTGCGCTGCGGGCATTATTCATGATTTCGTTTTGGGATGCATTTGTTGTTCCGAAATAGGCCTGAAAGAGATTATTACAATGCTTAGGTATGACCAAATCAACACAATGAATCATTGTTGAACCTCGCTGGCCAAAGTCACATCGAGCGGTTGGTTTCGCCGCAAGATGTCTCCAATTGTGACTATTCCAAGCTAGGTACCCATTTCAATTTGATCTACACGGACCCTCAGTGAGTGAGAAACTGTCCATTTATGGAACCCAAAATGATACCTCGATTGAGTTCGTTTGTTGTGATGTACCGAGGATCAGTATGAAGACATATCAGTGGGAACAAATGCTGTTGCTCAGCGGGCGCGGCCTGTGTCTCTCGGACTTAGCATTTCATGAGCGTCAGGAGCTTGTACTGCTGCCAAGCTTCCTTTCGCACTTCTGAGTTCCATCTTACCAGAGTCCCATGGTCGGTGAATAAGTTGGAGAGCAGAATGCTGCGGCGGTGATGAATTGTGCGGGGTTTCGTGAGCTTACGCAATTTGATAGAGCGAGCGCAGCTGTTCGCCAGTGCCTCCAGATCCATATATATGATAAGTGTACATACTACCCGTATACTAGGCTGAGTTTGGGCAGCGTGCAAGTCAGTCGACTGCTAGTACTGTCTGGAATTGGTAATATCAATTAACACGTTCACCGCCCAGAGCCTTACACATCGGAGGTTTGGACATTTTACCTCTTGCAAAATTTCAATCAAAAGCAGATCTAGACATGGCTAGAGCATTCTAGACCTAGCCTGGAGCGCTCTGGAGTGCTCTAGATTGTATTTCGAATGTGATTTCACTAGTAGGAAAATGTGGTAAAATGTTGAAACCCCCGCTGTGTTAGTTAGGAACTCAAGTCTCTTGGCAGTGGCTGGGCCATCACTTTTCGGATTAGTCCGACAAGAGATCCTGATGGCACTCACTGTTCGAAGTTCAAACGTTCACCGCACGGCCCGATGAATTTCAGCGATTCTCTCTTTTTGCTGCTCGGACCCAAAATGAATTTCAATATTGATCCCGCTCCTGTATGTTGGTTACTAATAAACGGCGCATGATAGTATAACTAGCACGAACACCCTCACCGTCCAGTGAACTACTGCGACTCCGAGCCATCACTTGCATTCAAGTTCGCCTCTCACAACTGATATCAATCTCCCGACTCACTCGAATATGTCCTCAGTCTCAAATGATCCCAGTTTGTGGGCAATAGTAAGGTATAATGGTGTCTTTAATTTCTGTGCAGGTTCGTGCAGAGTTGGATTTTCATTTCAAGTTATCTTACTCTATCTTCGGCCGTGGTCTCGCAGTTGCATCCTCTACTGCGGTGATATACGATTGGGGTGAGCAAGGCAATACTTATCGCGAGCATTCAATACCAAAGTGACTCCTCATTCTGCAGTGTTGACGATCGGACAAGAGGTAGGTTGATGCCAATACCAAGCCGCATCCCACTAATAATAAGGCAATGATTTCATAGTTTGAACTTATCTGGGTGAGCAAGGTCCCATTGCAGAAATATAACACAGTAAATTCGGGCAGAGGCAACGATGGTCCCTTATTACTGTTCTATACCTCGGTGTACGTAGCTTGTGTTATGAACGCAGTTGTCAGGTTGTGCTGACAACCTGGTTTGAACGTATTCTAGGTGCGTTACATTGGAATGCTATACTCGGTGTGCGTCTTCAATGCTTATAATTTGGCACTGCGCTAATAAACATCTCTCATCAGCATCGCCTTAGTGTGTATGTCGCATCACATACACTATGTCCATTTCTTCTGATTTGTGGCGTGCAGCAAGTCTCCCATCAGTATCGTTGACAGATAAAGTGGGTACTCTGCACCGATGCCTGTCACTCCAATCCAACTAACTGTACTCTTATGTAGGGGTGAGTGTGATTCTCAACCGGACCACTATTGGTTCAATATAATGACCCAAACAGATGCGAGTTCGTATGAAGCATCAAGTCCTCCTATACTAACTGGGTCTTCCAGGCGCCATCCTTGGCTTCGTACAATGGCGGACATTTCTCATTGTAAATGCCATGCTGGGCGGTGAGTTGCCCAGTTGCAGGACCTCAGTCGTATTCACTTGCTGAATTATCATCATGTAAGTAATCATGATCACTCGGTTACATGACATGTATCAGCGATCCAGAGCGATGCTCATCTTTCTCATTGTAACACTATTGGCTATCACAATCGCCTGTGGAGTGATTGTTGCAAAGCAAAGCAGCTATATTTCATGGCGTAAGTTTTGATTACGGTTGAAAATTTTCAGTGGCGGCTCATTGGGTATACCAGATGAGACCGTTCTCTTTGACACCTACCATTGCTCAGCCGAAGGAGCCGATCCCAATCTCATAGCCAAGAGTTGGATACTCATCACTGTATGGGAAGTTCTCGCACTGTGTCTTGCACTCTGGATTACTGTAAAACACTTTCGGGAACTACGACAATCATCGACAGGATCGACCCTCATCAGGGACTGTTTTACGGTGTTAATAAAATCCCACCTCCTTTACTTCACAGCGTGAGCTCATAATTCGAATGTGATTATCTGTTTCTGCTCACCTTGCACACGTGGTAGCTTTGCTGCTGTTTCTTGCTTCAACCTCGGATTATTGTCCCCAGTGATCACAGTATGCAAATCTGTGACGCAGCCTCCGTCTGACTACTCATCGATGTATAGGAGTCATTCCCTGCTGGACTTGAAATTTATAATGGCATTCTTCGAATCATCTCACTTGTGCAGATGTTTGTGTTGGGACCACGTCTCATCCTTAACGTTCGAGAATACCACGCTATGCTTGTGACCATCTCCGACGAAGCAACTTGCATGACTACGCTTGCTTTCCGGGAGCACACACAGATGTCAACTGGCAGTGGTGTTGGAGTGGGAGACCCCTAGGCGAGGGGCGGAGTAGCAGCACCGTAGCTTAGTCACTCAGTGTCCTTCGGGCTTTGTCGTAGCATAGTCCGATTGCTCTTCCGACACTTTGTAGGCCTTGCTCGCGACATGCAGGTACGTGCGTCAGATGGCGTTGAAAGCGAAAATGCAACGGAGAAGGATGAATCAGTATATTCAAATGGCCCCGCAATATAAGCACAGCACATCGGGGCAACACCATCATGCGTCATGATCCATGTGCGGCGGCGGCGCGGCTCGCGAACGCAATTATTTTCATACCACTTGTGTCTTTAAACGTAGGCTTATCGAAGTACACATCGACACCCTCGACGGCACGACATTGTATACTCCGTGAGTCTGTGATACCTTCCTCTGCAGCAATGGCCAGAATTCTCATCCAAGTGCGGCTTCCGGAAGCGCGTTATCTTCTTTGCCATATGCTCGCACACAGTCGCAGATACACCGCTCCAGTGTGTAGCATGGGGTTACTTACTGCGCAAGGAATTTTGGGTTCATTCGCTTGGTGATCGGCACCAGTAGTACTATGTTTGAGTAAACTCGGGAGGCGTATGATCAGGAAACTTCCGATACAATTGTACAAGGTTTGGTTAGTGTTCCCAAATCACTGTACGTGTGCCATATGTACATGCACTGCACTTACAGCAGGTAATGCCATCCTCGAGGCCTCACTTACGAGGTGGATGATATGGCCCGTGGTGGGTGAAATCGTTCGAGATCATCATGATGATGGCGTCAAGTCTGATCGTAGCGGCCTCTTCCGCCGTATGTCCGATATCGGACACGCTGACAGTGGCGGCATCAAGCTAGGAGTGCTGATTTTGCACCATCTGTACAAATGCTCGTCATTCTTCACAACGCGTCCTTTGTGCGGTGCTGAAATGCCGGTGTGGGCACTATCTGGTGGCACCAGGAGGCACTGCTGTCAGTCTGACTCCTGTTCGGACCTTGATCTGGCGCACCACGGACTTCTATTGTGATCAGTGTAGCGTTACGATATAGCTGAGGTTGGCATTCCCCTTGTGATGATATAATTCTAGGTTTGAGTCTTGCTAACATGACTATTTCTAGATAACCTACCGTTTTGGATGTTTGTGCAAGGTCCTTGCACTCAGTGACACGACTCGCGAGTGGGAACACCGACTCGGACGTTGCTTACCACTCTGCTTGTTCCTGACAAATGACATTATTGAATTATTGATGTTGTCAGTAGGTCAGCCGACTTGAATGCAGGATCACGGACATGTGCTATCTGTCTATCAGAAGTCCGGATAGCATGAGAAATCAGTCGCAAAGGTTCCTTTTTGTTCCTAGTACACGGTTGCCATTTCTTTCTGACTTGGTCTATCGTTTCTCCCAACATATACCTCGTCCTGTGCGAGGGATTTGCAGCGTTGGCATGGGATTAGGCGGGCATATCATCAATGCCAAGATATCTTATGGCCTTCCTAGTTCCAATATCCAACGAGACGCGGGAGGGCATTTATCCTTCCAGGTATTTATTTCTTATGGATGACACTATGTGGTTACGTTACGCATCTTATCCTTCTTCTCGCCCCACCATCCTGCCATGGCTACAAGTCGCTACCAGGGACACTGCTGGACAAGTGCTCTGGAGGATGACGATCACGATGACGCGGTCATTATACCAAAGACCGCTAGTGTGACGCCATTGGCTAGGAACATTCTTTCGACACCGCCCCGCAACAAGCAAGTCCTTGGGCTGGTAACGCCTCTCGCGACCCCGGACTCTCGGTCACGAGTCAACTCCTCTGAAATTCGTTTCACCTCTCCACCTCATACCCCTGTCCGATGTCCTGATATCCCAAAGGACACGAAGCAGCTGACCGTCTCAAGAAACCCATCTGAATGGTCTAGCGACCAGTCAACTACTATTCCTTTTCTGCCTTTGACAGGGCTTTTGACGCCCGACAACACGCCTCCACGTCTCCGAGTCAGTAAACTAAGATCCGTTCCCATCAGCCATAAGGAAGAAACGACAGACAAATCGAAGTCGAGCCTCTCTCTGGAAATTACCTCGACTGTGGTGAAGATCTCGGAAACGTGAGTGTTATTTCTCGGCATTCAGAAATTCCTGACCTCAAGTCGCACAACAAGTTCCGAACTTCACGCGGAAGTCATTCAGAACACCAGAAGATCGGAGCCAGTTACGACACAATGCAATGGCATCACCAAGAAGACGAAACGTCGATGCTTGAAATCGGTCAAAGCCCCTAATTGTTATTGCATCTACCATATTGACCAGGATGCCGGCCCTCCCTCTAATTCATCTGTGGATGTGAGGGGTCCGCAGCGTCGTCAATCCCAGGACACCGCTGCGAAGCCGGCGACAGACGTAAATTCGCAATGCCATGGACTCACACTGCGTGGTACTCAATGCCAACATTCAATCAAACTTCCGGCTCAATACTGCCATCAGCATGGATTCCAAAGTACTAATATCCTTACCGCACCCACCGCACCGAAGCCGACGACATATGTGAATTCGCAATGCCGTGGACTCACACTACGTGGTGTTCAGTGCCTACGTTCAGTCAAATCTCCGGCTCAATATTGCCATCAGCATGGACCTCAGAGTATTAATACCCCTACTGCACTCACTGCACCGAATCCGACGACAAATGTGAATTCGCAATGCCGTGGACTCACACTACGTGGCGTTCGGTGCCTACGTTCAGTCAAACCTCCGGTTCAATACTGCCATCAGCATGGATCTCAGAGTACTAATACCCCTACTGCACTCACTGCACCGAATCCGACGACAAATGTGAATTCGCAATGCCGTGGACTTACACTACGTGGTGTTCAGTGCCTACGTTCAGTTAAACCTTCCGCTCAATATTGTCATCAGCACCGATCTCAAACGAATAACACCCTCACCACCCCGATCACCCCCACCACGCCTACCATCCGGCTAACAGTGCAATGCAATGCTAAATCCAAGTCGAAAGGACGTCGATGTCAACAGCGGGTCTCGATTACCCCTGGACGGCTCACAAGGGATTCTTCCCAATCAATCTATTGTCGTTACCATATTCCAGCTCTTGTGGGGATCGTGACACATGTTGATAACGAGGGGTTCAAAGTGCAGCCGGTCAGTCGGGAAGAGGTTTTTGTCCGGTTCTGTGGTAAGGTGATTGTTGCCGGTTTCGTTGGACCTTTTTGAACGTTCAATAGACTATATTCCTGAATATCTGCAACCCGATACTCAGAAGCGACTCCGAAATGCCATCACAAGAGATATTTCGGAAAGGTTCAGGATACCGGGCTATGTATATGCGCTAAACGTGTTCGGTAGGTTTTCCTTGACCCGTCATAAAACGTTAGCCTGAAAGCTGAGCCCTTAACAAGACCCCGAGATCGAGGGAAAACTCTCGTTGAAGATCGGGTACAGCAATGACGTCAAGAAACGCCATGCAGAATGGAAGAATAAATGTCGTTCTTCCATAAAAGATGTTCGCGGGTGGTGGCCTGGGACTATAATCGAAGCTAAAGACGATGATGAGATGTTGATACAGGAGCTCATTGGAAATAACCGTCAGGGCGCCAAGGGTCCGATGGCTGAACACCTCGAACGGTTGGTGCATATCGAGCTCAATGATCTGGCAACACATGCACCTTATCTGCATCCCAATTTTCCTGACGTCCACTTTTCGGACGTCCCACGCCTGCCAAAGGCCGCTCCTAAACCCTGCCGTGACTGTAGTAAGTTATACCTACTGAGTGGTTGTGGGGCAGGTGCTACAGTTTGCGAATTTACAGATGGGACCAAACACCAGGAAGTATTCTCATTCACGCGCGTCAAGCAAGGTGAGTACTTCGGAAGGGAATGGGAAGATATCATCAAACCTGTGATAAGGAAGTGGGGATCATTTCTCATGGAATATTTTGCTCCGAGTTAAGGTGATGCATGAGTTTTGCGAGTGACTCTTGGACTTGAAGCTTGCAATTAATTCCTCTTTATATTTATTGCGGAGGTTCACTTGTGTCATACGTCGCGGATATCTATTGGACTCAGGACCTGATGTTGTACACTAGCCTGTATTTTGGTATGCTGACTCGTCGTAGCACTCTATTATAACCAGCAACGTTCAGAATCCATTACATAAGTGAGGCCTTGAGGTGTGATGTCAATTACTTCGTAGGTCGTGACTCATGCCACCAACTCGTACCAGCCTAGGAGTCCCAAGCCAGTACCTACTGCATCGATTTTTCACTTCTAGTACCACAATTCGCCAGTCCCGAGCCTACCAGTGAGCTGTGTTTTTATGTGCATGATCATTGATCACTTTATTTATCTGTCATCTCAGTTGTACTACGAAGAGTACATCACTCCCATCATTATTTACTACCAGCACCATTGGTTCTAGCCATCCTGCTACCTTCTCGCATCCTCCGCCATCTTTCTGCTACCCTTCCTCAACACCAGTACCCTAGAACACAAGAACAGGTCCCAACGAGAAACCATTGCGCAGGACTGTCACAAACATGGAGTGAAGGACTCGATGAGGCAAACAGGTAGTAGAAGAAGAGGATAGCAAGCAGTGAGGTCCCGGTCCTCGGAGATACTTGCAAAGGGCAGGTAAGCCTGTATTTAATTTCCCTACCTGGGCTGCCTTCAGAGTAGTGCCCTCCCCTACTACTTTTGCCCGCCACTGTAGCGACCAAAAAGTACTTTCTGTTCAACATCACCCAAAACTTTCCGCTGCCTTTTGTTGTATGGCTCCCGACTACAGCTTCCCGCACCCTCCCATATCCCCTGCACACAGTTGTGCCACCCCTGACATGCTCGAACTGCACCTTTCGCCTTCCACACCCGTCTGCCTGGCCCCCCAAAACTAACGCTTCCAAGACCCTTGAACACATCGCTGCACACCCATTCGCTCTGCCATACCATTCTGGTACCCAAATGCACCCCCCAGCACATGCAGATCCTCGCCGCCTCCAGTATTTTCCTGCTGCCTCGTGCGCCCAAATATGGTTTCCGTCACCCTGCCGCATCCTCCCGGTGCCCACTGCCACAACAAATACTCGTTACGACAGTCTCGATCTCCCTTGGACTTGCGTTAGACAAACTAAAGACTGTGTACTTAAACTCTAGAGGCATGTGATCGGGAGACTTTCGACATACGATTATACAACTTATCAGTACTTCAGTGTTTGGTTATCGTGTAGTCAGTGTTCCCAAATCACTGTATGTGTGACGTATGTACATGCGTTACATTTACAGCAGGTGATGCCGTCCTCAGGGCCCCAAGCCTCACTTATAACGTGAACCGTAGTAGAAATCGTTTGAGATAATCATCAAGTCTGACATGATCATGGCAGGCTTTTCCGCCGTATGTGATGGATTGACAACGGCCGCCGCATCAACCTGGGAGTGCATACACCCTCTGTATGAATGTTCCTCATTCTCTGTGGAAGCTTACAACGCGTCCCTTGTGCGGTGCTGATTTGCCAGTTGGGGCACTATCTGGGGGTACCCCAGAACTGTCAGTCTGATTCCTGTTCGGACCTTGATCTGGCGCATCACGGACTTTGATTGTGATCAGCGTAGTGTATAGCTGAGTTTGGCATTCCCCTTGTGACGATATAACTCTAGGTTTGAGTCTCGCTAACATGACTATTTTCTAGATGACCTACCGTTTTGGACGTTTAGTGCAAGGTCCTTGCACTCAGTAACACAACTTGCGAGTGGAAAAACCGACTCGGACGTTCTTACTCCTGCTTGTTACTGGTAAATAAAATTATTCAACGATTGACATTGCCAGTGGGTCAACCGACTTGAATACAGGATCACAAGAAACGGACATGTGCCATCTGTCTATCAGGAATTCGGATAGCATGAGAAATCAGTCGCAAAGGTTCTTTTTTGTTCTTAGTACCAGGTTGCCATCTTCTGTCCGACCTGGTCTAAAAACCTTATACGCCCTGTGTGAGGGATTTGGGGTGTTGGCATGAGATTAAGCAGGCATGTCATCACTGCCAAGATATCTTACGGCCTTCCTAGTTCCAATATCCAACGAGACGCGGGAAGGCATCTATCATTCCAGGTATTTATTTCTTATGAATGACGCTATGTGGTTACACTATGCATCTTATCCTTCTTCTCGCCTCATCATCCTGCCATGGCTACAGGTCGCTACCAGGGACACTGTCAGACAAGTGCTATGGAGGATCACGATCACGATGATGCGGTCATTATGGCAAAGACCGCTAGTGTGACGCCATTGGCTAGGAACATTCCTTCGACACCGCCCCGCAGCAAGCAAGTCCTTGGGCTGGTAACGCCCCCGGACTCCCGGTCACGGCCCAACTCTTCTTTTCGTTCCACCTCTCCACCTTGTATCCCTGTCCGACATCCTGACATCCCAAAGGACACGACGCCGTTGACCCTCTCAGGAAATCTATCTGAATGGTCTAGCGACCAGTCAACTACTGTTCCTTTTCTTCCTCTGACAGGGCTTTTGACACCCGACAACACGCCTCCGCGTCTTAGTAAACCAAGATTCGTACTTATCAGTGATAAGGAAGAGACGACAGACCAATTGGAGTCGAGCCTCTCTCTAGAAATTACCTCGACTGGGGTGAAGATCTCGGAAACGTGAGTGTTGTTTTTGGGCCTTCGAAATTACTGATCTCACGTCTCATGATAAGCTCTGAGCATAATTTGGAACACATCTCGGACACAAAAAAATAAGAGGATGTCGAGACACAGTGCATGAAACCCATTGCCGAGAAGACAAAAAGCCAATGCTTGAAGTCGGCCAAAGCCCCTGACCGCCTCCGCGTTGATCAAGGTACGAAAATCCTGGTCTCGAGTCCCATTGCAAGCTAACGCGGAAGACATTACAAACACAGGAATATCGGAGCAAGCCAAGACACGATGCAATGGCCTTCTCAAGACGTAGAATCGTCAGTGCCACAATCTGGTGAAAGCCCCTAATAGTTTTTGCCACCACTATGATAAGCAGGATAATGGCCCTCCTCCTTCTATTCCGTCGGCGAATGGGAAGGGTCTACAGAGCCGTCAATCCAGGGACACCACTACAAAGCCGCCAACATCGAAACCTTCTGTTCAATACAATCATGAGCATCGATCCCAATCCAAGAACACCCCTACCACCGTCAGGAGAACAGCGCAATGTAGTGCCACATCCAAATCAAAAGGACGCCAATGTCGACAGCGGGTCTTAACTGCCCCCGGACAACTCACAAAGGATCCTTCCCAACCGGTCTTTTGTCGTGTCCATTCAGAGGGAAATGTGATACATGTCGATGTCAAGTTGACCAAAGTGCAGAAAGAGCTTTCTGCCCGCCTTTCTAATAATATGTTTGTTGCCGATTTCGCCGGTCTATTTTGAACATTCGGTAGAATTTATACCTCAATACCTGCAACCGGGCACCCAGCAGAAACTTCGAAACGCCATCAAAAAGGGTCTTTCGTCGAAGGACAAGAAACCGGGCTATGTATATGCGCTTCACGTGTCAGGTATGTATTCCTTGATTCATTGTAAAACATTGGTCTGCAATCTGAGCCATTACAAAGACCCGGATCGCAAAGGAAGCTCGTGTTGAAGATTGGGTTCAGTGAGAACGTCAGGAGACGCCACGAAGAGTGGCAAAAGAACCATCCATCTATAAAAGATGTTCGCGGGTGGTGGCCCAAGACCATGATCGAAGCTAAAGACGATGACGAAACCTTGATACAGACGCTCATCAAAAGTAATGATCAGGGCACCTTCGGTCTCATGGCTGCAAAACTCGAACGATTGGTGCATATTGAACTCGGGGACCTAGTTACACACCTCGCTTATCTGCATCCCAATTTTCCTGAAGTCCACTTTTCGGATTTCAAACGCCAGGACAAGGCTGTTCCTAAACCCTGCGGTGAATGCAGTGCTAAGGGTGGATATCCTAAAATACACAGGGAGATATTCGCATTCACACGCGTCGAGGAAGGTGAATTCTGTGGGAGAGAATGGGAAGATATTGTCAAGCCTGTGATCAGGAAGTGGGGGCTATTCCTCTTGGAATATTATGCTGAATTTGACGATGCCATGAATTTTGACTCTTGGGCTCTTTTTATAACTATTGTGGAGGTTCACCTGTGGACGCTGTTCATTTTATCGCGGATATTTACTGGACTTACTTGGGATGTTGTACGCTAGCCTGTACATATCTCAGTGTGTATGAGTTTTATAATGCTAGCGTTCAACATTAAGTACCCTGGGACGTTACCGTGGTGTTACAATAGTTTCCCCAAAAAGGCAATGCCGCTTGGCGTTGCGGTCGCATGGCAATGCTCATTGTATAACAGGATTCGATCATTCTCTCTTGTCTTTTTTTTGTGGACGGCGTACCTTGGCATTTTAGCATAAATGGCGCACATAAAGGACTTTCGCTGCTTTCTCTGCTTTGACCTTCACCTTGACCTTCTAACTCTCGTCGCTGCGCGTCTTCAAATTTTGGGCTTGACGCCTCATTCTATTTCTGACACTTCAAAACATTTGACCTACGATGTTCTCGAGCTTATTCCTGGCCTTGGGTGTAGTGTCACTAGCGCAGGCCGCCCAGTTTAACGTTACTGTTGGTGGAGGGCCATTAAGATATGATCCACAGTTTGTTGTACGTCTCTGCAGTCAATTTCGTGGTATTCATTACTCATCAATGTGAAGAATGCAAATCCTGGAGATACCATCATCTTCACTTTTAAACAATCCAACCATACGGCTTCCCAATCTACTTTAGCCCAGCCATGTGTGAAGGCGCCCAATGGATTTGACTCTGGCTAGTAAGTACGAACATGCCGTTGTATAAATTTAGACTGACATATATTGGCGTACACAGCATCCCAGTATCAGCCAGTAACACAAACGGCCCATTCCCTGCAGCACAATATACGGTGCAAGACATGAACCCAGTTTGGGTGTACTGCAAACAAGCCAATCACTGCCAACAGGGCATGGTCTTTGCCATCAACCCGGGCACTCAGTTTGCTGCATTTCAAGCAGCGGCCATGGGTAATACCACGGCTTCCTCCTCGTCCGTTTCAACGACTGCAACTACAACTACTCCCACTGGGGTCGTCACTGCTACCGCGACCGTTACTGGAGGTGGGCAAACTGTAACTACAACCTATGGCTCGTTCCCTGGCAGCCCGGCACCAACGAGCGGAACAAGCACGGATCATAAAGTTGTTGTTGGCGGCTCAACCCTGACGTATACGCCGTCGAATATTACTGCACAAATTGGAGATACGGTAACGTTCCAATTCATGCAAAAGAATCACACGGCAACGCAAAGCACGTTTGCGGATCCGTGCCGCGCGCTTACTCTCACATCTACGAGTGGACAAGTTGGGTTTGATTCTGGATTGTAAGTGTTTTTGTCTGTTAAGTGATGTGTGAGACTGACAGCGCCGTTAGCATGGCTGTTGCATCTAGTGCGACGACATTCCCGACGTATACGGTCAAAATCAATGATGTAAGGAACTTGACATCGTACGACTTTCTGTACTGACATTGAGTGCCTTAGACTGCACCGATCTGGGTATATTGTAAACAGTCTGGACACTGTGGGCAAGGCATGGTGTTCTCTGTGAACGCGGTCGAGTCCGGAGCCAACAACTATGCTGCATTCAAGGCGCAAGCAATCCAGCTTAACGGGACCTCGTCCTCGACCACGAGTACGGGAGCACAAGCTACACAGACGAAGTCGGGTGGTGTGGTAAAGATGAATGATCGTGGGACAAACGTCTTGGTTGGCCTTGTGGGTGCTGTGGTAGCTGGTATGTTCCTGGCATGAGGCCGTCATTATTCTATCACAAATCTTTCAATTTTGGTGTATTGTTCGGGTTGTTCATTCCTTGTAGCGTGTAGCACTACTGATAATGAGTAATTGAACTGTAGATTGTACTATTCGCAATGTGGATGTAGATTGAGCTAAAATCTAAGTAATAGTCTCCGATTATGTAATGCCCTTAATGAGAGAGGTGACGCCGCAGGCGCCTTGCGGTTGTTGTGGAGGACGCCGGTGAGAAGGCGCTCACGCTGCACAAGCACTGGCAGTGCCCTGACGGGCTCACGATTCTGATTTTGGTCGTCGTCATTCCGACAGGTGTCTTGGGTTTTCCTGTGCACCATCCTCTGTTCACGCATAGCGTGTCCACCGACTTATTACTAGAAGTCACTTTGCAGACATTTTGTACATCCAATTGCTCAGCTGAGCTATGGATTCACCGCCTAATGTCCCGTATCAGGCCTACAAAGTGCGTTAATCATCTCAAATTCTCACTCATTCTCATTTGAATATAAAAAGTCGAAACGACATTCCCGAGCAGTCTCATCTATTCAGCTGGTTCCTAATGTTTCCCCGCCGCCCATGTCCCGCCCATCGAGCATCACATCTATCGCCCCTTCTATCCCGGCTCCTACGTTCACTCGTCCACACGAATATTATGAGTCTGAGAAGGTTCTGACAGTCTCCACAGAGTATCCAAGTGTCATTACAGTTGTAACAGACAAGACAAGAGCCCCCAGCGTCGATATCGTACATTCGAGGGAACTTCCTTCCTCACCAACCACTAATGGCTCACAAACTAGTACCGGGTCACCTTCCCCAGCAAGCATTGATGTTGCGCTGCCAGATCCTGTCCATGCCCCTGCGGCCGACGATGAGCCAGTCCCACGCACAAACGGAAAAGACAAAGAAATCGAATTACCAATTTCATCTCCTGCATCCTCCATGACAAACCTGCCTGCTGCTTCGCCGAAACCATCCAGGTTCAGGCGCCTCCGTCCGCCCGCTGCGAAATCCCCGCTGGTTTCGCCTCTTCGTCCACCCGTCACCCACTCACCCGCACCATCGACATCCAGCCGTCAACTCGATGCACCACATTCACCCGTGATGCACAGCCGTATCACCTCAGTTACATCAGTAATATCAGATAGTGGTAGACTACCTCCGCCAGTCTTACTTGGAAGAGAAAGCGCACCTTTTCCTCAAAACATGATCAGTCCACCCCCGCGCTCATCTTCGATGGTTGCACCCCTGCAACCACCGACACTCTATTCACCTACACCCACACCAGCACCTCTACCGCTAGCTTCTACATCAGCCCCAGTATCAGCAACCGCCTCAGGTTCGGCCTCTCCCGCAGCGTCAACTCCGTCCCTCCCCTCCACCTCATCTGCACCTGCATATTCCTCTGCACACACACGTACATCCACCCCTGCGCGGTCTGCAGCGCCCTACCGTCCAGGCTTTCAGCCCAGGGGTGTGTATCGGCCCCGTACTGATGAATTTGCTGAATACCGGAAGAAACGTGCTGACGAGGGGCGGATGGAACGGACAAAGCTAGAGCGCAGGCTCGAAAAGCTTATCGCTCTGCATTTCCCTGTGGAAAATTCTGTTGAGAAGGGCGTGAATGCGACGAAAGATGAGGTCGGTGTTAATGGAAGAGGAATGGAGAAGAGGAGGGCCTCGTCGTTCTTTAATCTTGACCTTAAGAATATGGATGCGGGTGAACTGTGGAAAGGGGTATTGCAAAGCCAAATGTTACAGGGCTCCAACGGTGATACTCGAGGTATATGACATTGCTCATTCCGTTGAATCGGGTATTGACAAAAACAATTTCTTTTCCAGCTGCAGAGCAGCGGATAACACCTTGGCAGGATGATGCCGCCGTATCTAAATGTCCTCTATGCATGTATGTCATCCTTTTCATATCTACATCTCTAAAAAAACTACCGCCGTTCAAACATGATAATCTCACTTACGTTCCTCCAGTGCGTCCTTTCACCCACTTACGAACCGTAAACACCATTGTCGCCTCTGCGGTACCATCATCTGCAGTCTTCCTCCAAAGCTCCCGCAGCGTCAGAGCCCCTGTTCAGTGCTCTTCGTCGTCGATGCCAAGACGCGGCGCATCGAGGAGGTCGGAGAGGGCGTCGATTACGGTGTGCGTCGTGCGGGCGCCGGCGAGGAGGAGAAATTTCTCCGCGGCGTCAGGATATGCCGTAGCTGCAGACCTGTGCTCACGCGACAGCAGTATTGGCAGGAGATGGCGAGCGTGCCGCCGTTTGTAAGGTTTTATGATGTAAGTTGGATACTGGAGCTATTGAGCTTGCGATACTGATTTGGAAATAGGCATTTATCAGTCTCGAGAAAGAGATCGAGGATGCAATTCCGCAGTTTCAGGACCTGCTTCTCACACTCAAGTACGTATCGGCTGGACTCGGATTCTGCCCAGATTAACAATAATACCTTTGCATCTAGCAATGACGATCAGCCAACTAAAGAAGCGTCTGCAGCACGGAAGCGCCTCCTAGATGCTTTTGCCCAATACGATGCTTTTGCCAAACGGATACGTGCAATTCCTTGCAATACAGGGTCTTCCCAGAACCACGTGCAGCTCGCAGTCCTCAGCAGGGCGAATCTATTTTTGCAGAAGCATATGTTCCCATTGCAGGTACGTGAAACACGTTTCCTTCGATACTCTGAACTCACTAGCACGGTGCGCAGTCCCTGCCCAAGCCTAAGAAGCGTGATTCAGCATCGTCACCTGTGCCTTTCGAGACACCACTTGTGGACCCTGATTCAGATATCGCCCATACACTACAACCGCTTCTAGAACAAGAGGCTCTCCTCGAATCCTTTGTCGGCGAGGCGATGGCGCATCGCAAGTTCGAAGACGCGAAGACGCTCAAGGCAAACCTCGCCGAAATCAGAGCCGAAATCGATCGTATGCTAGGTGATGGTGTGCGGTGAGACGGAGACGCGCATGGGGTGACTATAGCTGGTTGACGACTCGTTCATGCACGCACACAAAATGAATCTACCATTACATCCGCATCCTCATTTTATCGCTCTGATAGATCTTTGGGACCCTCTTACTTTACATACACATCACCTTCATCTAGGATCCAGCGTAATATAGGCATGGAATTTTAAAAGCAAGAGACAATACTAGTCGAATATGTAATGTGAGATATTGGTATGATGATGCTACAATAACTGCAGGTATGCGTCATGCGTCGTGAGGATGAGTCGTGGATATAACAATTAATCAAAGCCACCAGGGCTCAGCCTTCATCACTCGTGTCCCGCATACGCGGTATATTGAAGGACTGGTTTGGAAGAGCGCTCCGAGGGGCAGTTATGTGACCAAACAGTTTCAATGTCTTCGGCTGCGTAGAACTGCGACTCCTGGATAAATTTGCACCCAGCCGCCCATCCTCGGCGATCAATCCGACTGCGGATGGCGCCAAGATAGCAGTCATGGGAGAATAAGGTCGTGGCGTCGATGGCGAGAACGACGAGACGTGCAGGAGCATCACAAACTCCTGCGTGGCATTTGTCAATGCCAACATCTTGCCTAAAAGATCTGAGAACACGGCATGGGACGTGCCGTGCGTTTTAACCAGATTTGACAATTTGACCACAATCTGTAGAAAAAAATCCCGGAAGCAACCACAAAAAAGAACCCAAAGAAAATGAAAAAAAAAAGCGAACAACAAAAAAAAGGGGACCAAGACAAGGCAATCAGAGAAAGGAATCACCTTGACGAACACGTGTGCGTCTTCGCGGAGCCCTTTTCTGTCAGCCCCTGGGTCTCCGCACCGCATTGCGTTTATATTAGTACGCAGGCGCTCTGTGGTGGATTTAGCCTTAAGCAGCGTGTTGCGGAATTCTTCAGCTCCTTCGGATAAATTGTCTACGATCTCTTTCAGCATCTCCCATACTGCAGGTGCTGCCTCCACTGCCACTTCCACCGCGTCGAGGGCGTCTTTGTCGACGAGCGTCCGTGAAGGAGGTATGTCAAGTGTTGGGCGTCGGGCAGGCACATAAGGCGACGAAGGCGCAGCCGATGGCGTCAATGACGTTTGGGAGGCTTGCCGCGAGTGCTGCCCAGACAGCAATGACGTCCAAGGCACGCTAGAATTCATCAACGAGGGAGTCAAGCTCGATGTCGATGCTGAAAGCGGTAACGCCGGATGACGTTGTCCTGCTCGAAGTGTCGTCGCCGTGGAGTTTACTACAGCGCCAAATGGCACTGGCAAGTCATATGATGGCAAGGATTTACCAATCTCCACGTCTTTTGAGCTGAACGACCCAGCATGACGCCGAGTGGTTCTTGCTCTACCAAGGGATTGTGTGGGCCGTGATCTGGCGATTGGAATACCATGCGGCGGCGGCGCATTGAACGGGGAGTACGACGGTGGTGCTGAAGAAGGAGGAAGCTCGGGACTAGGATTCGGGACTGGTTGGGGCTTCACTACATGGTGTCGCCGACGTTCCGAAAGGTGAGGTTTGATAGTTTCAATGTGTGGAACCATCGACTGCCACGCACTCGATATCTCGGCCATGGCACCGTAAAAGATAAGCACCAATGACCGCATATATCGGTCATCATCTTTAGACGCAAGGATGTTTAACTGCAGTGACATCATCGCAATAGCTTTGCCAAACATGGCCGCGGTATCTCTACTGCTCTCCACGAGTGCTCGGCAGAGTGAAGGAGGCGGCGTTGTTTTCTTGCAAATTGCATCAAACCGATCGAGAGCACCGTTCAACTGCATCATGTAAGTATACGCAGGGTCGGTGACTTTCTTCAGCACAGAGGAGAGTTGTCGGTCGTTGGTATAAGTGATGTAGTGCGAAAGTGCCTGATACACCTGTGAAACAGCGAAGAACAGCGACCGTGCACATTCTACAAGGGAGCGTAGGGAGGATGAGAGATTATTGATCATGGCTGTGACAGGAAGCATCGAGAGGCGCTTGAAGTATGCATGGCGTTCGACTTCGGGAACCGGCCGAGGAACATCGCCAGAGGTTGGAGATGCAGATGTAGGAGGTGTCTGAACATATGCCTTCCTGCTTTGAAAATGCGAGGAACCATCAGAAGAAGATGATGAGTCTTGACGATGTGAAAGAGGTGAGGGCATGGAAAACTCGTCCTGCGACAGTAGATCAGGTGCAAGGACTCCTTTGCTTGCCCCCCTGATAGCCTGCTTATTGACACCATCACTCACGTTGGCTGCGCGCAGATCGGGCAGACTCTTCTTTCCGAACAGTCCTGGACGGCGATCACGAGCTGAACCGGTAAATGATGCATTACGGCCATGCTGTGGACCCTCTGGCACGGCTGTACTGTCATCATCTGTAGAAGATACGGACTCGGCAGGAGTAGGCAGGTAGCTCCCGATAGTCACTGATCGAGGTGGCACTTTGAACGGAGGAAGCATCCCCAGGCGTAGAGGTGGCGGGCGGTCGAAACGCGGCGATGTCGGCTTTGTAGGCCCCAGAAGGGGAGAAAAGTTGGCATCGATAGAGAAGGAACGAGCATGGGGCGTGATACCTGGGTCTGAATCCTCCTGTATATGAGACCAGGACTGTATTTGGTCTTCGCTGTAGGTACGTCAGCTGGCATTCGAGTATGATTGACTCGATCCTTACATAGAGTTGTCCAAAGCAGCATTCGCACTGAGGAACGAGTCGACGCTGGGCTGTTTCACGTCCAAACGAGGTCGAGAATTATTTCTCATCCACTTCTGCATGAATGTTATCCACTCCTTTCCCCCATCTGGCGTTTCCATGACATACTTCGGCGGCCACTCTATGGGATTGTGGTCTATCTTCAAGACATCCAGTTCAAGAAAGTCTGTAAAGTACCCAGGGATGCGGGTTATTTTGTTGCGTGACAGGCAGAAAACCTGACAAGAGCACGTTTGACACTAAGAGGAAGTACAGGACCACGGAACGTACTCTCAGTTTGATCAGGGAGCCTGATTGACCCGGTAGTCTTTTAATCTTGTTTCGACTGATGTCCAAAATCTCTAGGGATGGCATAACTGTCAACTGTGTCATATTCAGCGACCGTTCAACGCGTAAACTTCAAGGCTACTCACCACATCGGGGAAAGAGGTGAAACTATTGTTCTGCAAATTCAAATATCTCAAGCGAGATAGTAGGGCAAATGCAGTAGGGAGCGTAGCAAGGCGATTGTACCCCAATGCAATCCTAAAGTAGTTTGTAATGTGAAGTTGCGGCAGCAACGCGTCGCAGCAACGTACCTGAATACTGAACTCTCGTCATCGAAGGAGCCGTTCCTGCCCATGGTTGCCAGGTGTTTTGCGCCATCCTCACCGACATCTGTCAGGTTCCTATGTGTGAGATCAAGGGTAGCGCCATTGTCGGATGACTGTCGAAGTGCTTCCGCGATGTGTTCTTCCGTTAGTGAGGCAGAAAGCAAAGGAGATAGAGCGCCATGTCTGCTAGTACCCGGGAATGGAGACGTGCGCCCAGCAGCACGGTCAGCGTCCGAGACTGACATTTAGAGGATAAAGCAAGAGGAGCAGGGTCGACGGACAGCTGGGCTTTCTAGGGCGTCGAACAAATAATGTATTGTTCCCAACAATGATTATTTCTGAACCAGGCAGTTGTCGCCGGTCGGTGCCATCCGGTCCAATAAATGCTGTACACCCACGCGGTCTATCCGACGCTTCCACAGTGGACAAGTCACAACAGGTCTCATTCTCCGACTTTCGCATTGCTCGTAATGGTCGCCATCAACATATATACGTACACAACGTCATATTAAAACCACATCGAAACAGAAAAACTCGTCTCTTCACTCCGCATCGCATGCCACCATCCAGGAGGAAAAAATAGCACATCACCGGGGGCCAAGGTCATGCACATAGCTTTCTGTGGCACCCCTTTCCAAAAATCAGGGAATGCATCTCGCGATGCTTTCTCTGCCTCCGGGGAATCAGGAAACACATCCACCCGAGATGTATTGCACATCGATGGCTCCGTAACGTTGGCCGCCGGATTGCAAGATTGATCAGCAGTGTCAGATGTCGATGTGTCGAATGGGTACATCAGATCGGAAATATCAGGCGGTGCGAGCCAGACGGTCTTGCGACCGACCACTTGGGCTAGCGCGAGAATATTTAATATACAAGTAAAATAGCGCGCAAAGAAGTCGTTCACCATAGCAATTAAAGAAGGGGTCCTACCAAATAATATTAGTATACTCGTGCATCGACAGGGCATCTAATCTTGAAGGGACTCACAGTATGGGCCGGAGAAATGGTACCCCTTGGGCCGAGCCATGCATTGATGATCAGCCCATCCGTATTTCCCGGAGGTTTGTAAGCAGGATAACAAGATGGGGGATCAGGACACGCGTAAACGTATTCGGGAATACCAATGTCCCCTTCAAGTGCCGGGAACTGCATCAAGAGGTTATGTTGTGCAAGGTATAACACCTCATTCTGGGGTTGAGCTGGGTGTTCAGGAAAGTCGAGGGACTGCAGAAAACAGTCCCAGCTCATCAGCCTTTGGGTCCATTCCTCAGTCCTGTAGTCTTTCCCAACTTCGACAGGCACAAGACGACCAGCCCCCGCCACGGAACGGAGATAGTCAATAGACGCCCACGAATTTAAGGCTTTCCAACCTTGTACGTAACCATGACGTTGGAGTACGAACGGCTTTTGTAACCACTCCCTCCCGCCGAAGGCATTTGGTGGGGGGTGAATGCAAGGAACACTAAGGGAAAAGGCGCTGGAGTGGTACATGTGTGTCAGAGGTTGTTTGTGACCAGAGGAGGCTCTGAGTGGTTTCAGCGTTAGATGGTTATCTTGGATCACTTTGATGAGTTGATGGATAGAATCCAATCTGCCAGGAGCGCCTGATATAATGATGGCGCGATCCAAGAAAGCAACAGCTTCAGTAGCTGCTGCATCATCCTGTACCAAATCAGAAACCTCGGATACAGCATATAAAAGGCAGGCGTCTGTGTATAGCCTTCGCCAGCAAAGGGACTCGGACGGCTGTAGGCGGCTCATTTCTTGATACGCCCTATCGATGAAAGGTTTCATTGATGTCCGCGAGTCGACGTTGTCATGCAGTGAACGAGCCGCTGCGTAAAACTCGAAGTAAGCCGAGCCGCAGCGCCGTAAGTCTAGTTGTGATCGCGAGAAAATTGGTAATTTTCGACATCTTTTCGAAGAACCGGAAACTTACCAACTGTGCACGGGTGACTTTCGTCACTCAACTCTGCCAGGAGTTGGTCAAAAAATTCAAGACTCATGAATCGACAGAACCTGATAACCTGCAAACAAAATTAAGAGACAAAGATGCACGTCTGGCGGCGGCTACATGAGCGTTTTGCTCTACGGACTTGAACACTCCACGTGTGAAAGGCGTCGAAGTGTCACAAACACGCGAACATTTACGTGACAGAAACCATTTTCCGTCACGCGTGGCTGAAGATAAAAAGGACAACGGGGAAGGAGCGGCCGTGAGAAAATTCCCCAGACGATCATTTCCTCTCAAAGTAACCCATTGCATCCGGCCCGCGCCGAAACGGCGTTGACCGCATTCCTTTTTCGGATATGACTTCGAGGTACGCCTTTCGTCCGCAGCGTTATTGCATACGATTAATCTAATACTGCTTCCAGGTTGGACAGGCTCCTCCTTCTTCTTGATACAGGATCTTCGTCCTCCGTGAGGAATACAGCAGCCAAACAACTTGCCCAACTCGCAGCCAAAAGTGTAATCAGTGATGTTGCAATTCAAGACGATATTAAGTCAACTCGTCACCATGTCCCTCTCGGGGACTCCTCAGCATGGTCTGAGTTAATGGCCGTCGTGGCTCGAGTCCGTATAGGGTATTCCATTCCATGTCTCTTCATGCTGATTTTCACTTGCTCAGATTTTACCTTATTTGCATTCAAAGAGTCATGAAACAAGGTCGGCCGCATCGAATGCACTCTCACAAATATTCTCCCTCGTGCCAGTATGGCAACCACAAGCTGTAGACATCGAACCTCCACCAAATCTAGATGCATTTTCCTCCGATTTTCCTGCATTTTCCGTACAAGAACTCATGCAGAAAGGCGTGCTGCTCCTTGCATCATCCGGGAAAGAGTTTTCAAAGCCAACGGGCATCCTTGCGAACGCGGCAGAGGTTAAGAGAGCTCGTAAGGAGGCCATGGGTCGGCTAGGTCTCGACTTCCTTGAAAGCGTAGGTGCGGCAGATGACATGGACCTGGACAAGGAACTCGCCGTCGAAGGGGAGACTGAAACCGATCATGACAACGAAATTTACCCTAAGAGAGAGGACACAGCTACCCCCATAGACTCCCCGATGGAGGTCGAGGCTCCAGTGAAACGCGAACGGTCGCCACCTCCATCACTATCTCGCCCAAAGAGCACCACGCCCGCTGCGCCGTCACCCGTAACAGAGGGAGAGTGTCTCAATGGACTTTCAGCACGCGAACGAAACCGCCTCAAACGTAAACGGAAACCAGGCAACTCTGCATTTGTTGCGGCACCTCCTCCACCCTCTGCCGGCGCCAAGTACAACGCAACTCCTGCAGGGCCATCAAATAAGTATGTCCCATTGCAACAACAGTTCCTTGTGTGTCTCACTTATCTTAATCGCTCAGAGCGCGACTGATATCAGCAGAACCCCAAGACGCGCCAAGATCACGATTAGATAGCCCTGTTGACACTGTCAAATCATTCGTTCAAGAGAAGGTTACCATAGACCCATCAAAGGGTGGCGCTGTGTCACCGAAAGCAGCCCAACAATCACATGCGCTGGAGGTCATTCCAGGGGCTTGGATGTGGCAGGGCATCGTAGCCCTCCTAGAGGTCGACTTGTTCTCTGCAAATTGGGAATCGAGACACGGTGCTGCCATGGCTTTGCGCGAGTTGCTCAAGGTCCAAGGATTATCGGGTGGCATGAAAGGTAATATTTGTTGTTCATGATAGTGCTGCGCTTGTTCCTGACGACAGAGTTCAGACGGTTTATCCGCGGAGGAAAATTCCCTTGCACATGAGCGTTG
The DNA here is from genome assembly GCA_016695465.1 of Suillus americanus. Lineage (NCBI taxonomy): Eukaryota > Fungi > Basidiomycota > Agaricomycetes > Boletales > Suillaceae > Suillus > Suillus americanus. The sequence continues at coordinate 334,303 of MU177900.1, forward strand.
GTGCAATGACTTAGCTGCAAAACTTTTGTGCATTTTTGTCCTCGACCGTTTTGGGGACTTCGTCTCTGATCAGGTTCGTTTTCTCTCTTTATACACTGAAGCATAGCACACGTTCTGAGTGCACTCTAGGTTGTTGCACCTGTTCGCGAGACGGTGTCACAAACACTCGCATCTCTACTGCTACACATGCCTCAGCAGTCCGTGAAGCACGTCCATTCCATATTATTGCAGATGATCCGACAAGACTTCCCGCTGGGGCACAAACCAACCAAGAGCAAGAAAGGCGATGGTAGCCATGTATGGGAGGTTCGGCACGCAGGTCTTCTTGGTATCAAGTACGAGGTTGCCGTGCGAAGTGATCTTTTTGAGACAGCTGGTGATACAGGAAAAGAGATTCTGCAAGGCGTCGTCGATGCCGCAGTGCTCGGGTAAGTGTGTCACGTAGTATTCATGGTCACCTTCCTGACATCTGGTCATGCAGTCTCAGTGATCCTGATGATGATGTTCGTGCTGTTGCTGCATCTTGTTTGCTTCCAGTTGCGGGTCATCTTGTCGAGCAGCTTCCAGAATCTCTAGATAGAGTGCTTTTAGTTCTCTGGAACTGCCTACGCGGCATGAAGGATGACTTGAGCTCAAGTGTTGGCGCAGTGATGGATTTATTGGGTAAGATTCTAATTGTTGTCTCACAGGGTAGTACTCACGGGCGGTAGGTAAACTCGTAACTTATAGCAAGGTCATTGATATCCTCGCACAAGCTAGCGTGTCGTAAGTTTCTTTTGATTATTCTCGGTCATATCTAACGGTCCTGATTAGCCTCCCGCTCACGGAATTGGCACCCACACTCTTCCCGTTCTTCCGTCATACGATCCCCAATGTTCGTCTCGCCGTAGTCAAGACTTTGCTTTCCTTCATGACCGTAACTTCCCTTCCCCGGGAATGGATCGTCACGCCATTCCTTCGCCTTCTTTTCCAGAATTTGGTTGTGGAAGAGCGGGCAGATATTCGCGCTGTCACTTTGACAGCCTGGCGGACGGCGCTCGAGGTCGTAGCTGATGTGCCTGGATGGATGAAGAAGTTGGTGAAGCAGCAAACCGTCCTTGATTGGTACTCGACTATGATGACGCCCCTTGGCGCTCCTATTGATTGCTCGACGTTTCATTACCCTGCCTTCACGGAAGATGACATTGACGCAGCCCCTCTGGAGAGACATAATGTTGACAAGAACATGCTTGCCCAGGATCTATCGTTGGTCAGTGCGGAGGTAATCATGCAGGCTCGGATAGCAGCGGCTACCTCCATGGCGTATTTAATGATTTATTGGCCTCCCAAGGTGCTGCGTTTTTCAGCGTGTGTCGGTTTGCTTCTGATGATTCATTTGTAGTCCATCGACGAGCTTTTCCAGCCCATACTCGTGCATTACTTGCAGTCAACCAGCATGCTTCAGAAATTCTTGGCTGCCCTCGTCTCAGAGGAATGGGCCCGCGCATATGACGCAACGTCTCCCACTGCACCCATCATCGAAACGTTTCCTCTTGCAGCAGAGCTCAGCACGATGTGTTTGGCTTGGTTGCAGGGCACGCCTCCGATTGCATATCACGAGATGGCGTTCACGCTGCACCGCATCCACTCTGAGTGTGCTGCGCTCCTTCGTTGCTTCGCAACTGATTGCAAGATCCCCATCTCCTTGATTCCGCATCTTGGTGACGAAATTGATATCACTGGCACAAAACCGAATAGTTTCACCATCGAGACTGCAGAAGAAGCAGTTGGTCCGATGTACATGAAACTGAAGGACAGCCTTGGGCGTACGAAGAAGCGCGAGTTGGGAGTTATTGCCGAGAAGAGACAGAAGGTCGTGATCAGCATCGAACAATATTCTGAGGTTAAGGCACAGCACGACACTCGTGTTTCAGCGGCTTTTGCAGCCGCCTTCGTTGCGTTCCGGAGTACCCCAGATAAAGTTAGTCCTGTGGTCAAGGGAATCATGAATGGCATCAAGGTATGTTGATTGTTGCCTGTCGATTGCCAAAAAAGCTTACCTTGTTCCAGAATGAGGAAAATCTGGATCTCCAGACCCGCTCAGCTGTGGCAGTAGCACTATTCATCGACTTTTGCTTCCAACACAATATTACACAGCCGCCTGACAAAATCGTCAAGAATTTATGTACATTCCTATGTCAAGATGTGGAGCAAACACCGACCTTTGCCTATTCGCGATCCGTCTACAAGGGTATCCTATCCCTTACCTCTTGGTCAAAGCAAACGACACAGCCAGCAAAGAACGGTAAAGATAGCTCGAAGGGTGCTGATAGTGCCAAGTCGAGCGATGACGCTGCAACAGCACAATTATCAAGACGAGGAGCTTGCCTAGCATTCGATCAGTTGTCGTCCAAGTTTGGATCCCAGCTCCTTCAAGTGATCCCGAAGATGTGGATTTCCATGGCAGGAGGCTTGCTGAGCGCATGCACAACAGGTGCGAAATTCTTTTCGGAGCTTCTAATTTTCCTGACCTCTACCCAGCGTTACCACACGAAGCTGACGCCCTCATGGACAAACAATATGGACAAGATGTCATCGACTCGCTCAGCGTGCTCGAAGCCGTCGTACCTTCCTTTCACCCTGATCTTTGGCCAAAGCTTGCAGAGTTATTCCCCGCTATCGCCATGGCGCTGCGTAGCCGATATGCCATTATTCGGCAGGCAGCTGCACGCTGTTTCGCTACCATCTGTAATGTGATGACTTCCGACGCCATGCTGTTTGCCATTGAGAAGATCATTCCATTACTGGGAGACTCTATCGTGCTGTCAAACCGTCAGGGTGCTGCAGAAGCGATCTATCGTACGTGTTCAACAGTTTTTAGTGTTCTATCTCTCATACTTCGCGCAGATATTGTCCAGCACCTCGACATCAAAGCACTTCCCTACGTCATCTTTCTTATCGTCCCTGTTCTAGGGCGCATGAGTGATCCCGATGACGATATTCGCTCTGCGACTACCAACACATTTGCGTCCCTGATCAAGATGGTTCCCTTGGAGGTTTGTGCTATTATCTGGTATATATCCTCTACGTTTACATGTTTTTTAGGCTGGTTTGCCTGATCCTACCAGCTTCCCTGAGGAGCTGCTTAAGAGGCGCGAAACGGAACGACAGTTCCTCACCCAACTGCTTGATGGCAGCAAAGTTGAACATTACACCATACCCGTTCCTATCAAGGCGGAGCTCCGCAAATACCAGCAAGAAGGTGTTAACTGGCTGGCGTTCTTGGCTAAATATCAGTTGCATGGGATTCTTTGTGATGGTATATTTGAATTTCATTGAAACTTTCCGCGTCATTCTAACATATTCTAGATATGGGTCTTGGTAAAACCTTGCAGTCCATTTGTATACTGGCCGGCAAGCACGCAGAGCGAGCTAAGAAGTACGAAGATACAGAATCACCTGACGCTGTCCATCTTCCATCGCTCATCATCTGCCCCCCTACTCTTACCGGTCACTGGTACTACGAGATTCTAAAATACTCCGAGAACTTGCAACCCATTCTCTACACTGGCAATTCCAAGGAGCGCGCAAGACTTCTTCCTAAACTGTCCAAGAAAGATGTGGTCATCACCTCATACGAAGTTGTGCGGAACGATATCGCGAGCCTAGAAGATTACAGCTGGCTATACTGCATCCTGGACGAAGGACACGTAATCAAGAACGCGAAGACAAAACTCACAAAAGCTGTCAAGGCTATACATGCACAGCATCGTCTTATCCTTTCGGGCACTCCAATCCAGAATAACGTGTTGGAGCTCTGGAGTCTTTTTGACTTCTTGATGCCTGGCTTCCTTGGGACTGAAACGTCATTCAACGAGCGATTCAGTAAGCCAATCCTGTCAAATCGAGATGGAAAGGCGAAGACTGGCGAAGCTGGTAAGTGACGCGTCTGAAAATTAGTCCGCGGCTAAGCAAATTCTCTGCAGCTGCTCTTGCTCTCGAGGCTTTGCATAAGCAAGTCCTGCCCTTCCTATTACGCAGGTTGAAAGAGGATGTCTTGAATGACCTACCCCCGAAGATCATTCAGGATTACTACTGTGAACTGTCAGAGGTGCAAAAAACACTGTACGACGACTTCTCCAGCTCACAGGCCAAGACGAATGCGGAGGATGCCATCCAAGGAGCTGTCAAGGATGCCCCACAACAACATGTGTTCCAATCACTACAGTATCTCCGCAAACTTTGCAATCATCCTTCACTGATCCTGAAGACCAACCGAGACGCTGTTGTTGCAGCACTCGCTAAGATGAATTGCAAAATCAACAGCTTGAACAATATTCAGCACGCACCGAAATTACTTGCTCTACGGTATTGTCCTTCTCTATATATGTAGTTGCAATGCTCAAATGCGGGACAGGCAACTACTCACAGATTGCGGTATTGGAGGCAGTCCTTCGGTTACTGGTGAAAGTGGGAAGATCGATCCTGCGGAAAGCTTGTCGGAGTCGAGCAGTGCATTCTCCCAACATCGTGCTCTAATCTTTTGTCAGATGAAGCAGATGTTGGACATCATCGAAAATGATCTCTTCAAGCAATACATGCCTTCCGTCACATACATGCGACTCGATGGCGGAACCGACCCCAACAAGCGTCATGCTATTGTTCAAACATTCAACTCGGATCCCAGTATTGACTGCCTCTTATTGACAACGCACGTTGGTGGACTTGGTCTGACCCTCACTGGGGCAGATACTGTGATATTTGTGGAGCATGATTGGAATCCTATGAAGGATCTTCAGGCTATGGACAGAGCTCACCGTATCGGACAAAAGAAGGTCGTCAATGTATATCGCTTGATCACGAAGGGCACGCTGGAAGAGAAGATCATGGGGTTAGTTCTATATTTATTCTTTTTTGGTATCTGGTCCTGACAGGGTTCGATAGTTTGCAACGCTTCAAGCTCAACATTGCGAACTCGGTTGTGACGCAGCAGAACTCCGGTCTGGCGTCGATGGATACAGATCTTGTTCTCGATCTTTTCAGACGAACAACGGAAGAAGAAGATGCAGCGGCAAAGAAGAAGGCGAAGGCGCCAACGGGTCCTGTCAGCCAGAAGAACGTCCTGGCAGGCCTCGAAGACATTCCCGCAGAAGATGAGTATGAGGGACTTGATCTGTCAAGTTTTATGGGCTCCTTGGGCATGCAATGAGGTTGGCGATTCTAGTTTCGGTATTCATATTGATCGAGCGCTGGCTTGGTTTTCACTTGACGACTACATATGTTGCATCTATAGAATGTACCCATACTCCACCATTAATGTATAGTGTAGATTAAGTTACGAATAGGTCTTCTCTATGACTTGGACTTGACATAATAATTGACAGTGACCGCATCAGTACAGAAGTTGAAAGTATTGGTTGCAAGATGCGGCGTCACGCGACTCGAGGAGTGGTAACTAAATCTCAATCCGCAATGCAAATCGACATGAATTTCCCACAATACACTTATTGCAGACCTTTGGAGCATTTCCACACCGTTTCTGCTCCTTAACCTCCAATCCCTCTGAGCCAGATGTCATAGATGATCGAGTCGTGTAGGCACTCATTTCTGCGCCATCACCTATACTGTTGCCGAACCTTTGTAGTTTCGATGACCAAGAATGCTTCGATCCACTATTACACTGCCTCCTTGTGCCAACTATCGGGTCGATGCAGCTCAGATGTAATATCCGACACCGTATGTGGTTTGCGGGGAGCTCTTCCATCTCGAGGCAGGGGGTCTTTACACACAAGCCCTCCTTCACTTGGCTTCCGAATCTTTGCCGTTGTTGAAGTCTCTGTACTTCACTGGGTATACAATATGGACAACGCCATTCCAACATTTGTCTCAAAAATCAATCTAGTGGATATCACCGCTTTCTGTCCTTGCTCACTGTCTTAGAAATATCCGTTTTCTCTGCTGTCGATTTAAACCCTTCGGGGCTGCCTTATGATTCACTGGTTGTTCCAGAACTCATTATCCCATTCTCGGAGTGCTTCTCTTTGCTCTCGAATACCTCAGTATTAGCTTCGACCCCGCGCTCTTCTCCCTGGAAAACGAAGAGACACTTGCTGATTCCCGTCCTGCACTTGCCTTTGATGTGGTTGCCCCGCTGTTATCCTTGAGTCGCTTAACAAAGGTAGACTTCGATTGGATCTATGTTTCTGCCATCAACGATGCGTCACTCAAGAGAATGGTTTCTTAAAGCTCATCTAACTTCAACGAAGGATCCCAAAAGCGCACCTTCAATATCAATCACCGAAGAACGAGGGCCGGGCGAGTACTTGGAGTTAGTGCGGTGGAGGGCGTATGCTTGACTTGGGAGTTCGAACAGCAGGGATTATGGACAAGCAAGGAGATGAGTCACTAATGAACAACCCGAGTTGTAACTAGTACGGTTGAATTGACCGAGGTTTAGGTGGCGACTTTTGTGTAAACGAATCAGCGTTGCCGTTGGTGAGCGCCAGAAAGTTCAAGTCCTGTTCTGAAGTTCGTGGCCAAGAGGTTTTTCTGCCGCTGTTTCTACTACTCGGGTAAGTTAGAGGTAGTGACGAGGTTTTCGAAGTCTTGTCATTACGTTCTTACGTTACGCTGCACGTCAGCCTACGTGGAAGCCGAAGTACTTTAACAGGGCACGGTAACAGGGCACCTCAAGCAACTCTCCCTAGGTTGCAATTTTAATACTTAGATTAAAATTATGATAGGAAACATGGGCAAAAGAAGTGCATCTACCTGATTATTATACTACGAAGAAGAATCAAAAGATAGAAGCAAGCGAAGCAGGTTCATGCCATCAAGGTGCTTTGATAATGAGCTGATAGAAGATCTTTTGGATGTTTTTCTGGAACCAGACAATATTTGTGCCTATCTCAGATGGGCCGAAAGTGAAGTCACCTTTGATGGTGTCATATCCAGGCCGAGCCCCATGGAGTTCAGCAACCAGTGCAATGACATACGTTAAAACAACTGTTACCTGGATGGGGGCATAATACAAATTACACTGTCGGTGCGATCCTACATTGATTTTCGTCGAGTATCGCGGAGTCGGCCGTCAGATGCCACATACCAAAATAGGAAACTCCTTCGAACTCCGGTTGAAGCTCACTGTGACTCGGAGTCTCGACTCTTCAAACCCTGCCAGTGAGCAAACAAAGTCCAGACACCCTCGGCGAGTCGGTACTGTCTCACTCTTCACAATGAAGACACCCCAGATACTCAACATGTTCGCTTCGGCTTAATGTTGCAGCCATCACTGAGCGGTATGCAATCCATATATCCCTGCACTCGCATGCTCGCTCCTCCTTTTGTTATCTTGTTTCCTTCGTTAACTTGAACGTCCCTCTTTCATTACTATTTTTCATCGGTTTCATTGACACTTCGTATCATCACTCTAACCCTTCGACGGCCTAACAATTTCGACTTCGGTTTGTGACGTGACCAGTTCCATTCCATGAGGTGAACATACGTAAAGTATACTCGTGAATTCGGCAGCGAGTAGAAGTTTCACATTTACGTGGAAACTGGCGTGCCGATAGATTTTCTATTGTCGCTAAATTGAAGTCGAACCACTGCTTCTGGCGCGGTTGATGGTTAACATAGCGAATTCCGTCACTCTGCGCGCACAGCAATAAATAGAAGTTGAATGCGGGTCGTATCTCAAAATCCTCAGGACAAACGCTTTAAAATTTTGGGTGAGTGACCTTGAATGCAGACAATAGCGCGGCTGTATCGGTTTCGCTCAATCGACATCATACAGCTTTTTTCTGGATTTGATTGAGGTTCAAGTCGCTATACCCCCTTGGCGTACTCAACAGCATATTCAGATTTTTTCGGTACGTGGTGTCCTCGCACTGACGACCATCGCTAACTCGCATAGCCATACTAGATACCAATGAAGCTTATTCAGTTTGCTATCCTTGCCATTCTCGCCGCTGTCACTGCGGTGAAGGCTTCTACCAATGGCACCGTTGAAACCTGTATAACGGTATGCTATGCTGAAAAACCCAGCGAGTGCGAGGACCCCGTCGAATCTAGGCCAGGCTGCTGGACCTGTTGTTACGAGCCTTCTGAACCCTAGCCATCGATTTTGTACAGATAATGTATTGCGTCTAGTCACCTATAGTTCTGGAGAGCGACAATTTCAGATGCGACTCTAGTCTGACTGACAATCGGAAGATCTCCATGTATTCATGGATCTGCGTATGATGTAACTTACATCCAGATATTGCAAGCCATCGGTAGTCAACTTCGCTTGAAAACATTGGCCGGTCTCTGTTTTTTGTGCACTTGGTTAGTAATTGTAGCGGTGGCGAGCCACCAATCCCTGACGGACTGTAGTCAACAATAGGCTACAGACTGTCCGGACAAGTGACATATATTCACAGTTTGATTATCTTCAACCCTTCGATTCCAAACGGAAAAGGAGTGGGGTCCTATGTGCCTGGAATGAGATCAGGATTGTTGTATTCATTGACTGGATGAAGCCCTCGACGCCGGACCACAAAATCAGGCAACGACTCGGAGGCACTCTCCAAAAACAGATTTTTGAGAGCAGCTGTATGTCTAATCTCGCACTGAAAAATCCACATCTTTGGATCACCTGAAGGAGCTGGAATCTGAACTGGGTGCCAAGCCGAACAGGTGTGAGACATGACATTTGAATCAACCAACCAACCAACCATTCAAGTTTGCCTCCATCTGCTCTCTCATCTTTGAGAGCCTGTATATCGTGAGCGACTGTTCGAAGTACAAGATTGCCGCTGTCACTAAGAGCTGACAAACTTAAGGATCGGGTACACTGAGTTCAGACTAGACAGATTAATCGAGGCCATTCCTCCTTAAGTCCTTCTGCAAGGACCATCGAAGTACAACTTCAAGTTGACCTGCCTCGTGGGAACTTTTAAATTGGCCATAACCACTAAACTGTGTTCTAACCTGGTCTTGTAAGCCCATGATGTAGCCTGTTGTCCTGACATCTCTATGGGACTCCACTATATCATCCAGAGCGACGTCCATCATCTCTGATGGAAGAGGACAATTGCAAGTAAACTGATCATTGATATTCATGCAGTCAATGGTGGTATGTTACCAGGCAAGAAGGCCGCAGACCCCTTGTTCTCCTCATACCACTTCGAATCGTGAGCAATCAATACCTGCACTCTCGGAATTCCCAACAGCGATCTGATCCTTGCAATATTCTCCACCGCTTTATCCTTATCTCCATGCATGCACCTGACGCGACCTGATGAATCAATACTATGTGCGACCTCTTTCTCGCCCGTAATCAATCTGTAGTCGTGAGCGGAATCTCCTCCAAGGAGAATCCACGCGCCATCTGAGGAGGTGCGCGCGAGTATGTTGATGTGTCCACCTATGTGCCCTATGATACTGACTTGTTAGGTTATGCGTTCTAAGGAATTCCATACCACAAACCTGGCGCATCAATCACATACATGCTGCCATCGCCGAAAAAATCCAATGCATGCGGAAACGGTCCAATGGGGAGACTGAAGTCGGATAGAGGAAGAAACTTGGTGCGTTCATGCGGAAGAGCGGTCGAAGAGAAGAGGGAGTTTGGGTCTATAGGATATCCTGAAGTCAGGAGCTCCCTGCACCCTTCTCCCACAACAAACGTAGCTCTGGTGAATGGCTCGTGGTCTCCGATGCTAATAAAGAACAGTTGATTTTTTTGGACCTGTCAGGACTCAGCTCTCCAAGACACTCACTGATCCCAGTGCAAGTGGCTAATAATGACAGTTTCAATCTGATGAGGGGAAACGCCTCCTTTAACCAACGACTCCGCGACTGTCTGGGTCACAACAGGGGTGAACCTCATGGCCTTGATGCGCTCCTGGGAGAGAGGAGTGTATCCTTCGAGATCGCGCCGTATACCTAAGTCGAAGACAACCCATGACTTGGTCTTGGAATGTCGTAGTGAGAAGGCAAGAGATGGACACGAAATGGACTCTCCCTGTGAGTTACCGTCCACAACCAAATCGCAGGAAATGCGAATATTTCCTCCCTCGAGCGCCGACACATTCATGAAAGGCTGGTCTACACTGGGCGGAGGAAGCATCAGCTCAGTCGATGTCATCGTCCTGACTTGATTGACGATGGGAAGCGGAGTGGCAAAATGCTCACACATGATTTTCCCATTTACATACCCTCTCGGAATATGGCGGTATTGACTTCAAGGGTCTCTACCCAATTCCCACCGTATCTTTAGTGCGTGCTGAGTGCACGCAGGTACAATGAATGACCTTTCTAATCTCAACAAAGTTACCGCGGAGGGAGTGCAATTTCGTTCAGTTTACCATCTAATTAAGTAGCGACTAACAAAGTCGGCTGTGGTATGTCATCTTTCCGACAATCATATTTTTGCTGGAATAACTCCAGGGTGGAAAGCTGGTCCGCCCCTGTTTTCTTCGTACCAAGTAACATCATGGGCAATCAGCACCTGGACCTTCGGATTGCTGAGCAATCCCCTGATCCTCTGAATATTCACCAGTGCGAGTTCCTTGTTCGCGTGGATGCATCTAAAGCATCCATTGACGTCGGTGTAGTGTCCGATCTCTTTTTCTCCTGTGATCAATCTGAAGTCTCCTGCAGAATCACCCCCGAGGAGTATCCATGACCCTTCAGCAGATGTACGCGCCAGTATGTTCACGTGCCCCCCTATGTGTCCTGCGTATAGCGAGATGATGGGAATGTCAACGAAAGAGTATGCGAAAATGCGCTAACCTGGAGCATCTACTATATACATGCTTCCGTCTCCGAAGTAGTCGATGGCATTTGGGTATGGTCCGATGCATGAATTCATATCTAACTCAGAAAGAAACCTAGTTCTCTCGATGGGGATGGCAGTCGACGAAAATCCGGCGTCTTCTGTCACAGGATGACCTGTTGCAAGTATTTCCTTGCATTGTTCACCGACAACGAAAGTAGCGTATTTAAATGGCTCTGGATCGCCGACACTGGTATGGTCGATCAGCAAAGTCTTCAAAGAAGGCCATACTCACTGGTCCCAGTGAAGATGACTGACGATGACGGTGTCAATCTGGTCTGGTGGTGTCCCACCCGCTTTCAATGACTCTGCCACATCTTGTGGAACTTCCGGTTGGAAGTCAAAATGTTGGATGCGTCGCTGTACGGCAGGCGGCAGAGAAAATATATCTCGGCGTATCCCCAGATCGAAAACGACTTGGTGACCACTCTTTGAGTGGCAGAGAAAGAATGCAAGTGAGGGATTTCGAATGGCATCCGTTGGGGATGCTCCAGCGACGACATTCTGTAGGGGCACACGTAAACTTCCCGCCTCAAGGGCGGAGACATTCATATAAGCTTGATCTGCTGCTGGAGAGGGGAGAGACATGGTCGCTATCTTGATAAACACCCTAAGCACTGGCAGCAGGAGATAAGCTATTAGTAAGGATTAATGTACATAGATGAGGCTCACGAGGATTTACTTCCGTGTTACCTTCGCGGGTCTCCGCCGTTCCATGCCATCATCTGACTTTGATCTGCCAACGGATGCTGTGGTGTGAGTATAAGAGTACGGACATGATTAACACCGAGCAAGAGTATGCGGCGCAGCACATCCTCGGTGTCTGCTACGACTTTGGTCTTGACTTCCATATTAGGAAATATTCCTACACCCTCGTCAAGTAGGTGGCAAGTCCGTTATGAACTTTACTGCAGCTGCAAGTGAGAGCAAGCAACCACCAAGCAGTTTTTATAGATCAGTGCGGTGCTTGGCAATGAGATCCTCCTTGACGTGACGACTTGACCACAGCAAGCCTTGCTTTGAGCAATATAAAAACCAAACGGGCTATAAGGATTGCTAATTCAACCGACTTGATTCAGTTCAATTTACAACCACCCCAACGTGATGGCTGCTACCTCTGGAATTGGTGTCTCCCCCGAGCTAACAAGAGCATTCTCCAATGCTATCGAGACAAAGAATGTTCGATTCATCAAAGTCATCATTCAGGACGGTCTGTGCCACTTTACCTGTCTGCATCATTGGTAATCTCATACCATCAGACAGAGTCTCTCGTTTCTGTAGCCTCCTTGCCAGTTGCCAATTCCTTGAACGAGGATTTGGTGCAACTTCAAGAATATCTTGAAGACAAGGAACCATGTTATATCCTGGCGCGTCTCGACGACCCTCCTTCAGAATGGCTTGCGATTAGCTATGTACCAGATTTTGCCAACGTCCGGAATAAGGTAAGTATTGTTGTTGATATTGTTGAATTGATTCTGATTAGCCCAGACACTGTATGCTTCAACACGGAGTTCTTTAACTAAGTCGCTGGGCTCGACTGTTTTCACGGACAGTCTATTTGCGACCTCCAAAGCGGACCTGACATCTGAAGCCTATGAGGCTCACAAGAGGCACCAGGCTGCACCCAAGCCTCTGAGCACGCGGGAGCAAGAAATGGAAAATATCAAGGCGGCCGAACGAGAAGCTGGAAACAGTTATGAAGGCAGCAATGCAAGAAAGAACCACATTGGTCAACGCGTAGGCCTGTCTTGGTCTTCGAATGCTGAGGACGTTGTCAAGGGGCTTGGCTCGCGAAATGATAGTCGGGCCGTCATATTGGTTCGTATACTTATTGATTACGTTGAGCGAGGCGTTCACCTATCGGTTCAGAAAATCGAACCATCAACCGAGTCGCTTGAACTGGACTCTTTCGCAGATGCAACAGTGGATAATTTGAGTTCATGCATACCAAGTGACGAACCATGTACGTGCTCCTTGCACTGCAATCGTGCTTTATGTGCTACGCTCACGTTCTTTTATTAGCATATGTATTCTATGCATGGTCAAACCCGTATTCTCAAGCAGGCGGAGATGTCGGTTTGTGACATTGTACCCGCTGCATCTCACGCAATACATCTGACTTGCTTGCCTAGTCTTCATATACTCTTGCCCTACGGGATCACCTGTTCGATACAGGATGCTTTATTCGTCAGCGGCCATGTCAACTTATCTTGCGGCGAAGGATTTCTTTGCTGAAACTGGGTCAATATTTCCGCTTGCAACAAAGAGAATTGAAACGTCGGACCCAGCGGAACTCGATGAGGCCTTCCTCAAGGCTGGTCTCAACCATGATGGATCCGCAGGTGCTATTGTCAACAATAATAGTGCTCGGCAGGATGACCCTGCAAAATCCTCATTCGCGAAACCGAAAGGCCCTGTGAGGAGACGATGAAAGCGAAAGAAATATATTGTAAACTGTAACTGTTCCAAATGTGCAGTAGTGATGACAACCTAGATACAAACTTCTATAAGTAACTGGATATAATTGTAGGTGTGGCTGAGGGAACGCGACGCTAAGTTTTGTTTATTCCTGGCCCATCATACCGCCGGAGCCTCGTCGGCATGCGGGATTCGGTACTCCGAATACGCTCGTGCTCATCGAAACACTAACTTATACTGTGGGCATGTGACCAACCAAACACGCTTATAACATTATCATGATCCGGGGAAAGAACACCGAAGACTTGTATCCCATCCATGTTGGCTACGTGCGTCTCGAGAGCGACGCTCGTCCCAGTTTTCAAATCTCGTGCAACCGTCTTCCTTAGAGCAAGATGGTACAGTACTCCTACGGAACTTCCACCACCCAATAAGTCGAAGGTGTGGAAGTCTGTCGACGAAGCAGTTAAGGATGTGAAGTCAGGAGATGTCCTTTTGTGTGGTGGTGAGTACCGTCGCATTCCATTTCTTGTACCAGAGGTGTGATGTTCTGGTACGCAATACCCAGGTTTTGGTTTGGCTGGTGTGCCAGGTGAGTCCCGACAGAGGGTGGATCTTGAGCGGTGTAACTAAGCTAAGATACAACAAGACACGCTGCTTTCCGCCTTGGTCAAGCGCAAGGACGTCACAAAGCTAACAGGAGTTTCCAATAATGCTGGCGCAGGCGACTCCGGACTTGGTTTGTTTATCCACAAGTGTCCGTGATCCGTGAACCTCATGAATATCCATAGGAAAGTTGTTCAACAGCAGGCAGATAGATAAGGTCGTCGCTTCATACCCTGGAGGGTGAGTGACTCATCCTGTCGGGGCCGGCGCGAGATAAACTGTCTCTCCGTCCAGAAACAAGGCTTTCGAGACTTTATATCTCAACGGCGAGGTGTCTCTGGAGTTATGCCCCCAAGGTACACTCGTCGAGCGTCTCCGTGCCCACGCCGCTGGTATCCCAGCCTTCTTCACCCCCACCGGAGCATCAACAGCAGTAGAGGAAGGTTCTATCCCAACACGATACAACGAAGGAGGATTTGCCAATGGAATTAAGATACCAGGTATTAAGAAAGAATCACGGGAATTCGGAGGTCGCAAGTATATCATGGAACCGGCCATTGCTGGTGATGTCGCTTTCGTTCACGCATGGAAAGTCGATGAGGTTGGCAACTGTGTTTTCCGGTGAGGAAATAGGATGTCGTTTTTGTTGCCTACCCTGAGTGCTGAGCATGTTGATTCGCGCAGGTACGCTCAGCAGAACTTTGGTACAGTCATGGCTAAGAACGCAAAACTTACGATAGTGGAGGTGAGTCGGGGTGTTGTGGTAGATTTCCAAAAGTTGATGCGTTCCTTGCAGGCAGACGAAATTGTGCCTACTGGGTCTCTTTCACCAACTGCCATCCATATTCCCGGTATTTACGTAGATCGAATTGTTCAGTCCACCGAGCCAAAACGGATAGAGTATACGACGCTCGCGCCAAGCCCATCATCATCTGCTGAACCGTCCACTCTGACACCCGAGAAAGAACACGCCCAGAAAATGCGCCATCGTGTTGCAAAGCGGGCTGCCAAAGAGCTCAAAGATGGATACTACGTAAATCTCGGTATTGGCATGCCTACTCTTGTTCCCGGATACCTCGAGCCCGATGTGAGCGTTTCGCTGCAAAGCGAGAATGGCATCCTCGGTATGGGGCCATACCCTAGTACGAAAGAGGAGGTAGATCCGTAAGTAGTGCTGCCAGGGAGTGTTCCTTATACTAAGCCTCTCTTTGTAGGGATCTCATCAATGCGGGTAAGGAGACTGTGACCTTGCTGCCTGGTGCCTCGATCTTTGGTATGTTTTCAAATGGTTGCTGCATGATCCAGCTTCACTTGCTGACTCTACTGCTAGACTCGAGTGAATCCTTCGCTATGATTCGCGGTGGTCACATCGACGTTTCCATTCTTGGCGTGAGCATTTTCACACACTTGCTTCCGTATAATCTCACAATAATTCTGGTTTATCTTATAGGCTATGCAAGTATCACAGGCAGGTGATATTGCTAACTTTATGATTCCCGGAAAGTTGGTTAAGGGTACGTGATCTAGATGTGTTGTCGCCATTCCGCCTTCCGGTGTGTTCTCACTATCGATCACATTCTTAGGCATCGGAGGAGCTATGGACTTGGTGTCTAATCCTGACAAGACGAAGGTTATAGTGGTGATGGAGCACTGTGCGAAAGACGGCACTCCGAAGATCTTAAAGAAATGCTCTCTTCCGCTCACGGGTGCCCGTACTGTCAGTCAAATCATCACGGAGCTAGCCGTTTTCGACGTCGACAGAAAGAATGGTCACCTCGAGCTTGTTGAGCTCCAGGAGGGCGTGACACTTGAAGAAGTCAAGGCGAAGACCGGGTGCGACTTCAAGGTACGGAGAGATCTGAGCAAGCTTTGATTTGCTTTCAGGTTTTGTGGATTTTATTGTGGGGAAATGTTGATAGCATCGTTTCCCTGTGCATTAAATGTATTATTCTTATACCATCCGGAAAGTCTCGAACCAACCGTTCTGATTCAAGGCGCCTCCTATGGCGCAGTGTTTCATCCCATTTATAACTTACAAGAATATTGGCGTTACGCAAGCTCTGGGATGGCGCAAGTAGTGAGCCCCATACTTCAAGTGCTTGAGAACACTCCCTGTGGCTCACACATATGGTGGTGTCCTATCACCGAGTTCACGCTGCATCACTACCCCCTGGTCAGATCATCTGAGTTGTTTCCTCCTCGTCGGTAAGCTTCCGCTGTTGAACGTCGTAAATTTTGTATTCTACAAGCACACATGACTTTATGCTGCATGATTCCCAAACCCCACCAGCGTGGCTGGCTTAACGAAGTGTAACCAGTTCTGCGTGCATGCGTCAGTACGTCAAATCTAAGTAAAGTGATGGTGATTATTCACCTTCAGCAGACGTTGGATGGATAGCAACCGTGTCATCTAGGTCCTGTTTCCGGGCTTAACAGACGCATCAGTTACCAACTGAAAGATAAGACGACGGAAAGTACTCACCTCCCATCTTGACAGCCACTGCAAAGCCTTGCAATACCTCGTCGCTTCCTTGTCCAATAATGTGTACGCCAACTACACGTTCTTCTTCGCCAACAACGATGAGCTTGTACACCGTAGGCTCCTTGTGCTCTTCCTCAATTTGAGAGAAGTAAAGCGAGCGGAACGAGGACTGGTCTATGCTGCAATGAATATTTTTGTGCATTTGTACAGAAAGAACGCAGACACACAGATCTTAACAGCAGAGCCATACTTCTGGCGAGCCTCGGGCTCTGTTAGGCCTACTGTGCCAATGGTCGGGTGACTATATATGCGTTATGAACGAGCACTTCCAACAAAAGGAGCGGCATGCTCACGAAAAAACGACCGTTGGGATGTTCTCATACGACAATTTGTCGTTCCTGAATTTCTCAGGCCCAAACAGCCTGTTTGATAGTCGCCGACCTGCTGCAATAGCAACAGGCGTCAAGAGTGCCTTACCCTGGATATCACCGACCGCGAAGATATTCTCCAGCTGAGGCTTGCCCTCTACAAACAAGGCCTTCTGGAATTCATCGACAACCACATCGCCCCTCTTATTGAGCTGGATGCCCAGTTCTTCGAGACCCAGACCCTCAGTGTTTGCGTGTCGTCCAATAGCCCACAGCACGCAGTCCACCTTGAGTTGTGTGCCATCGTTGAGGTGTACAGTCAATTCACCACCCTTCTGGCCTTCAACCTTGGTGACTGATGTATTCTTGTGGATGTTGATTCCAGTGTGCTCCATCCAAGGTGTGAGTGTATCCTGGAGGATGGGATCAAATGTGCGGAGAACGCGTTCGCGCCTAATGAGAATATGTGTCTCACTACCTAGCGTGTGGAGTACACCGGCGAGCTCAACGGCGATGTAACCTGCGCCGACAACAGCCACGCGCTTCGGCTGGTCCTCAAGGTCAAAGAAGCCATCCGAATCGATTCCAAGACTTGCGCCAGGGATCTCATCGTCACTTGGTACAGTAGGGCGACCTCCAGTAGCAACACTGATGTAGTCACCTGTGATGACATATGGCTTGCCACCGTCGGACGGCGTGATCTGAACCTCGTTGGGCGAGACTAGACGAGCGGTGCCACCGTAATAGTCTACCTTTTCTTTCTCGAGGTTCTTCTCATATATGCCATTCAGCCGGCGGATGTAGGCATCGCGCTGCGGTTTGAAGGATGCCCAGTTGAACTGGGGCGGTGGTACATTTTCGAAATGGTACCCTTTGCTTGCATGGCGGAGACGGTCTGCGAGGTCGGCCGCATGCCACATGATCTGTACCAGCCATAGTCAGGGGGTAAGAGATGAGAAGCAGGGAATGACACACTTTCTTGGGGACGCAGCCAACATTCACGCAAGTACCGCCGAGATTCGGCGACGATTCAATGAGGGCAACTTTCTTGCCATAAGATGCTGCGCGACGCTGGTGCGGGGGTGGTCAGTACCTCTGCATGACCACCCTGTTGAAATGACACACCGATGATGCGACTCCTCCGCTTCCACCACCTATGCAGATGTAGTCGTATTTGCCTTGCAGATTGAGTGGTGCCATCTTAGTGCTGGTACTCGAGAAAGATCTTGATATCTGTGGTGAGAAGATCAGATACTCAGGTGACCTATGATAGCCTATCATGGCATGGCATTACCTGAAAGAGCCGCTGCGATGCCTGTGGGCGCACTAAGGATTGGGATGTTGCGATTTTCGCAACGGATAGCGCGCTTTGAAATAAAGGGGCCACCTTAAGGAATTGGACGAGCAATGGCTCGTCTGCACTCTGATTTTATATAGGCCCTGCTCAGTCAGCACTTGGTCTGCCGCTGCGTCATTCGAAGGTTGCAGGTCACGTGTTAAGTGACAAAGACGGATACACAACGCGTCACGGGTACATTTCGCTAAGTAGGCGGTTACCTAGTCACGGTGCTATAGTTGCACGTCCTAGCGAGTTAGAACCTTTGATCTATTGAAAAAATGGCAACGGTAGACTGGACAGCAGATGCAAATGAGGCTCTCACTCTTTCGCTAGGTGGGTCACTATGCACGAACTCGAGCATAACTAACGCGCTTCGTGCAGTCCGAGCAGAAGAGGATAAACAGGTGCTTGGAAGCGAGGAAACTTATGAAGAATTTCATCCGACATTTACTTACCCTGTATGTTTTTATTTTATCTTATCAAGCACTCTCCCGTGATATGCTGTCATGCTGTCCAGATCTACGGAGAGGACGAAAAGATTTATGGCTACCAAGACCTGGTAATTGACGTGTGTTATACATCATTCGTGAGTCGACACCAGCGCTGAACATCCAACTGGTGGCCTGCAGCTTCGATTTGCCTCCGGTTCACTGGCACAATACCTCTCTGTCCGCTACGCTCAAAAGTTAGATGCGTCTACAACCGTGGACAATGTGGAAGGCATATTGAAAGAGTTCATACCATCTGGTAAGTTCCACTTCTCATACCTGCTGCTCTGTGGCTGACTTTGGATCTGTCAGACTACGATACAGATGAAGCAGCATTTTTCACCCGCGTCCGAGAAGATGCAGTTTCATTCAAGCCTATAGGTAGCGTCATAAATACTTATACTCGACCCGTGCCAAGCACGTCAGGATCCAGATCTGCCACTGGGGAAGTGGTCGAGTATGAGGTGTACCATGTGAGTGATATAAGCACTTCTGCTATCCAATCTTACCGAGGCGTGTACAGGCGACATGGAACGATCCAGGATTCAGAGAATACCACAGACGAATGCAGATTTTCATTCTTTTATACATTGAAGCAGGCTCTTACATCAATGAAGACGACGACGCTTGGCAATTTTTTGTGTTGTCAGTTCCTCATTCGTATCTATCAGACTATTTAACCACGCGCAAACAGGTACGAAAAACGCAAGCGGCAAAATGGCACGAAGACATACCATTTCATTGGGTATTCATCAGTGTACAAATTCTACTGCTTTCCCGAAAAACACCGACTTCGTCTTAGGTGCGTACTTCATTTGCGAAGTGGACCTACACAATCAATACATGGTTTGCACAGTCAATTTGTAATTGTACCACCGTACCAACACCAAGGCCATGGATGTAAGTACTAATGCTCTTATCCTCCACCTCTATTCATGCTCAAGTCATTGAAGCGGAACTGTACAAAACAATCTACAACTACACCCTCATCACCCCCCTCATATCCGAGTTGACAGTGGAAGATCCCGCCGAGGCATTCGAGGACCTACGAGACCGAAATGACCTCAGGATGCTCCTTGCCAACGAGAATTTCATGAAAGAAGGCTTTGGCAACGAAGCTGTTTCGCACGGTGGAGGAAAGGTACGAAAACGGAAAACTCGCGCTCGAGCAAACCCGATGGGTGCATCATCCGGTATGGTGAAAGGCACCGGGAAAATGGGTCCCCCGATAGATAAAGCTTGGGCTGAGACGTTTCGGACACAACTCAAGGTGGCGGGGGTAAGTCCTGAACTTAGTTTACTCTGATCATTGTTCTGAGTTTTCCCAGCGTCAATGGCAGCGGCTTATGGAAATGCTAATCTTGATGCATCTCAACCCCACCGACACTCAAGCCGTGAGAGCATATCGACTGCAGGTCAAGGAGCGGTTATACCGTTTCAACTTCGTAGGTCCACCGCCAGCTTTACCTCGCCTTTAATTGATGTCCTCTCGACGGCAGGAAATCTTGGCCCAATTAGACAAGGAAGAACGATTGGAGAAACTGGAGGAGACATTCCAAAGCTTACGAGAAGATTATCTGAGAATATTGGAGATGATCAAGTAGCGCGATTAACACATACTCATTATTGCACTTATAACATTCCTGCCACCTGTTTGAATTAAGTTTCAACAGCTGGTTGACCAAATGAGGTTTGTATGAGCAATGGCACGCGGCTCGATGGCACAGTACCATGGGCAGTAGCCTCGCAACTGAGAACAACGGCTTACCCACATCGACTTCGTTCGGCGCCACCAGAGTACAATCCACCACTGAGAACCGCTTAATGATACCTAAATCGATGGCTTCGTTCAGCAAGTTGGGCAGCACCGCGCCTGAAAGTCTACCACCCGCACGGTAAGATGCAATCGCCAGCGCCGCCGGAATACAATCAACTTCCGCTTTGTTTGGTGTTCCTATTACGGTCAAATTCTGCAAAATGGGAAGCCGAAATCCATCGAATATCTTGATAAACACAAGCCGGTCATCCGAAGATAGGGGGAGAGTGATTGATCCATGGGAAGAATGAAGCATCGAATCACTTCGTGTAACCCCATTAACATCTGATTTGATTGCGTCCACTACAATGGTCTCTAGACGAGGGGAGATCTGTGGAGCCTATGATATGGGCGGAAGCTTTCTGGAGGCGGAGATGATGGATATTGTCGCACAGTCACTGGTAGGAGTAGGGAGAAGCGATACCGTATAGGCGAGTGAGATCTCGCCATGGGCACTGCAGTCTGCCATTGTTTCCAAATATCAGTCTGTCGGTCTGCCTAATGGAGGCTACATAGTAGTAGCCACTGGTCGTATATGAGCGACACGACGAGCAAGCAGGCCAGAATTGGAGTAGATGTGGAAGGAACGGACGCTGTTCCTTCAAGTTGTATTGCCCGGCAAGCGCTACCTGGACGCGCAACCAGATCCCTGCCGTTGAAGGTGCAATGGCTCGCCTAAAAGACAGCGCACCTGGGTGAAGACCAAGGGGGGGCTGGCAAATTTGGCAGAAATGGTAGTTTTTTTACATGACTCGGAGAAGATACTAGGATAGTCTCAAACACGCCCGATAAACAAGAACTTCTATGTGCTGTAGAGGTTCGACTGGCAGACGATGGATGCGGGGTCCTGCCACTGGCAGGTAGTCCAGGCTCGGACATGTGAATTAGTGAATGACAATGCATCCGAGTCGATCCCATGCCCGAGCTCCTCGTCCGAGTCAAGCGTCACGGTAGCCCTTGTGACCAAGGCAAAGATATTAATGGCAAGCAGAAGAGGACAATAATTAGTTTTACAAATCATGTCAAATGTAGTCCTTAGCTGTTCATTTGAATTTCCCTTCTAGATATCTGAGCGTTCGCCCGTCAGACGTGTATGATTATTCAAACGAGTACAATATACAAGACCCAGCCGGATCCTATCACAACATAGAACTACAGTAAATAAGACATATTGCACATCGATAACGAACATCCTCCACAAATGCACCATGTAAAGATATCCACACGAAATAAACATCATGAAACAAGGAAGAGCCCAACAGTATTCCCAAAGCCCGCCATTGCAGCTCCACGGGTCGCAAGGAAGGGCGACACTCTCGTGAATGGAATGCGGGGGTACTCTTCTGGCACCACAGTCGGTGAGGGTGGCTGGCTGAGGTACATCGAAGGAAGGAAGAACCGACGGAGAGAAAGAGGGAGTTCGTCAGTTAGGCTAGACATAGCAGCAGTTCGTGTCTTTGAGACACCAGTATCGAACAACCAGACCTCCCACCGGTCCAGAACCGCGGACGTGAGCCCACGCGATGTCGATGAAGGTGGAAGCTGGAATGAGCCCTTTGTGTGCGTCCGAGATATGCGGCGAACGCCTATTATTTTTTCACCTGAAATATCCCAGCCCCCCCGCTCGCACGCCGCCTCACCCGCTCTCAGAACGGCGACGTTGGACCACGTTGACGGACGTGATACTATTGGTGGGTCGATAGGGATGGAATGTCCTTCGTCATCCTCATCTGGTAAATGGGGTAGCACATAGCTCTCTGAGAGGCGACGGAGTCCTTTTTCTGAGGCTCTGCGGGAAAGAATCCCGTGGCCAGAAACAGGAAATGCTGAGGTGTCTGGTGTAGAAGCAATACTGGCAGAGGATAACCTCCGTGTGGCTGCCACTGAGGATGGTCCTGTAGTTGAGGCTATACTGCTACTCCGTGAGCGCCGGCCCGTAGCCAGCTCCAGGATGGTCGACTGCTGTGGATTGTTTCTAGGGCACGTACATCTCCTTTCCTGCGATGTGATGTAAACCTTATAGAAAATCACATGATGCCCAATTGAAACAGAGACCATGAAGCTGTCCATGGGCGGTTCGCCACAGAACTGGCAATTCACGATACGAGAGTTGGATATCCGCAGTTGGTCGATAGCGCCATGATTCTCCTCCAGGATGAAGATGCACTCAGAGGACCCAGCATCCCACAGGGAAATAACGCCAGCTTCTGAAACAATGCCAATAATTATGTGATCCCTGCCATCTAACCTGATTTTACACGCATCCACCATGCTGACACGGTCCGCCGAGTTTCCTGATTGCAGCGCACAGCGGATTGGCACAGCACTTCGAGCTTCACATACGCCGAGCAGTTCCAGAGCTCCGTCTGCTAACACGAACGCTGCCAATATCCGATCATCTGAGCGAACACGGAGAAGACGGCTCTGCAAGATAGGCTCAGACGATAGTGGAGAGATGAACGACGCCGACGCGTGATCGTCCATGACCCATTGGGCAATATCTCCATTCTCATACACGACCATGAGGGGCTCCGGTTGAGGAGGACCTGGGGGTGGTGTACACGGGCGAGATTGCGGCCCGTTCTTCTGCTTCAACACTGATTGGAGCGGGGGTGCGAAATGCATTTCCCTAATCCCTGTCGAGATCGAGGGCTGCGCAAGGGTCGCATATAGTCTTGCACTCCTCCCTGCCATGAACCATACTCCAATTGTCCCATGCGTCGTCCCTATAGCACAATACTCTCCTGCGTCATCTAAGGCAATTGCAACTATTCGCTCCTGCGAAAACGATGTACTGCCTGTACTCAGCAAAACGTCGCTCGTATCAATGAGGACAGGGTTCGGGTCGTTGAAGTGCCATATGCTAAGCTCATTCTGCAGTCCAACTGCAGCTATCACTTCGCAGTCTTTGCTTGATGCAAGCAGCTCGACATCGGTCGCAAAAGCGCGCGGTAGTGTCTTGAAAGAGGCTTCTCCATTGAGTGACTTTTCACCCCTAGGAGATGGTGCATCAGCTTCTGCACGATTCCGCTGTGCCTCGAGCAGCTCGGCATCTTTCAGCAGGTATAGTAGCAGTCCATAAAGCGTAGCGATTGTCACGCTAATTGGCAAGATGACGAACTTAAAGAACCAGAAAACGAGGTTGATGGGGCGTGCAGGCCCAGGGACATGCTCATAACCCTGTTCTGCCCCTGTATCAGGCTGGAACGCGACAATGGTCGGGACTTCAAGACGGAGATGAACTAGTGGCTCTTCATCGGGATTGAGCATCTTCCAAATACGCCAGGCAGGATCTTGCAAATCTGGGCGACGGTAAGCTGCTTGTATGCGTTGCTGAAGGGTGGAAGGAATGACGAATCCTGCCTCGCTTTCACGAGTAGCAGGTCTTGTCATAATATACAGTGTTGCAGTGATTGCGAGGAGCTAGAAGGGCCATGAGCACATAGACATATTGAACTCAAACTCATATACATACCAGTAACAGGCTGATATTTGTCAACGCACGACCTTTGAGTGATTCCTTCGCATTGAGTGTGGCTCGCTGCCAGTTAGACTTATTTTTCTCTAGTGAGGCATCACGAGTCGAAGCGGACGCAGCGGGCGCTAAGCTCGGGTCTTGTCTCAGCAATTGATTAAGCTGGACCCGTCTACTTCAGCACCAACCCACGTATACAAGCTCAGGTAAACTCACCTCCAGCCTTTGTATATCAATACTGAGTACCGCCAAGAAAAATGTATGCGCAAGGAACCAATGTGCAACGAGGACCACCACCGCAAAGGTGCAAAATTGCCTGATCGCACCAGCAGAGAAAAAGGCAATCACGCCCAGAATGGAGTTATACGACACGACTTTGAGCGTATTAGAGGTCCCAGCACGGCTCAGCCCCTCAGCGATGCGCTCTTTGACAGGGAGTGTGATAGATGTGCGGGTCACCGCATCCACGAGATTAAACATATTCTCTGCGCCTACAAAGATGATAACGATAGGGAGAAGACTCCTGTCTATGGTAAGTGCTTGTACGATGAGACAAGATATAAAGCGTTACCAGGGAACCATGGTCACTTTAAACCGTAACAATGCGCATACACTCAGACTGGTGATTGTGCTTGTCGCAATCTCAACGAGTGCCGTGAAGGTGAGACCGATACGAGTGTGCACACCGTTCATGCGCCTCATTGACCACGAGACATACACAAAAAATGCACCATACGCGAGGTATAAGAATGTTGAAATGGATAAAGTCCCCGTAGTCTTGGATAGGCTATGGTTGTACTGTAGACATTGAGAATAGGTACACGAGCCACGGATAGTAATGCACGTACCTCCAGTGCGATTAACTTCGGTTCTGCAGTCACTACAAACATATGCGCTCTCTCTGCGCTCTCCTGTGTCGAGTTCTTGATGATTTGTAGCCAAGAATCATGGGCGGCACTCCTCAAACAATCCGTCTCAGGGAATACATAGGTGATTGCCAGGAACAATGCAGAATCAGGCTTGGCAGTATTATGTTGTGTGGAGTCACGTCCTGTAAGGACCATCGGCGGTGTAACATGCATACCGGCAGCCGTGACACCTTCAGAGCGAGTGGCTGTTAGGGAGATGTTCCTGTCGCTGCGCAGACGCTCCTCGTCGTACTCCCAAAAGGAAAGGGGACTGATAACAAAACAGTGACGTGAGTTTAGGTTGTTGCAAGAAACTCCATGATTCAGAAGTCCTTGGAGGATCCGCCCTTCTAGCTGAAGGGTGTAAAGCAAAGTCTGCAGGGAAAGTGCCCCTTCTCCGTCAGCTGTACTAATGAGAATGCGTTCAACACGAAGTGTACGGTCACTTCCGCAGCGTGCTCGTGTGAGAAAGTCGTCTCGTACTTGAAGGTTGGCGTTTCCATCCCAAAGTTGATGTACGTCCCTTTGCGCATAGCCATCATATGCCGCATGAGCAGCGAGGAAATAATCGAGCGCATTTGATGTAGAATCAAAGCGCGAGTAAGATGGGGCCGACCAGTATATGGCAAGTGCAGGGTACGACAAGGATGTGATGACAATCGCCGAGATAAGGATGAGGCGAACTTGATGTGTTGCGCAATGTCTTGATTCCATCTACGTCAGACTCGAAGCCAAAATGACTGCAGAAAGTACGCACATTCCGAATCGCCTTAGAGCAAGGTCCGCAAGAGTTCGCATTCGTTGCATAAATGAAGGTCCAAATGAAAAGAAATACGTCTGCTGGCGAGCCATCGAAGGCGGTTATGAAGGATCTTTGGAACCGAGCACCGTCAGTTCACCTGACAGGCGCCTTGACACCGGTTTCCGGATACTTCGCAACGTTGCCTGTTCGTTTCCAGAAGTACGACGGTGAACTTGAAAATGAGTGAAAGTAAGATGTTATATACAACACTTAGACTGCAGGATTGGTAGAATAGACGCAGCGATGATACCGTTGCTATATACCGTACTGAGTCTACTGACAAGGTACTTGCATGCCTCGGATATAAATGAAAAGATGCCAAGTTGACAACTTGCTACGCATCACGTATACACGGCTCCCTTATCGATTTATCATTTATCGGTAAACGTACATACTCAGCTATACTTCTTACCAATCCAAGGTATCTGAATGTTCATGCAATACAGAACCATAAACGTTTCAGAATAAGATCCATCAAAAGATCATACATATATACAATGGATTCCGTGCCCGCTGGGACAGTATTGAAAATTTCCATTGTATTATGGGATGTAGCGTCGGGTCGGGCGCTGGATGAATCCCACCAGCAAAAAAATGCGGCGTCAATTACTCGAGGTTGAGATGCCCCGAGGTCACCGCAGTGACCGCAAATACCAAGTTGTCCATTATACTCTTTTGCAACACCAGCCGCATAGTCTGTGGAGCCGATGAGGAGCAGAGCTCGATTATGGGATCTCACTAGACAGTAATGCACTCTGCTGGTGAGATTCTCTTACCGAGTCAGGCCTAGACCCATAAATCACGTAGACTGTTACCCCTCAAAAAATACATTTCAGTGCCTTGTATATGGAGCATACTTCCATAAATCTAAATCATCGGCTAGCTTTCGTAAGTTGTAACAACCCATTGAACCGCGCACGATATCCATCAGCGTATAGCAGCATAGTCAGACCATGAACGAAGTCCCTGTCATACAACACCTATCAGAACAAAAAAGAAAACCACAGGAAAGAAGGGACGTACCAGCTCCGTACGAGTGAGCGTATGGGGTAGTCCAGCACTTTGGGTATACTGGTCTGCACAAACGACGGCCAGCGGTCGGTGACAATTGCTTTAGGGTTCGTTAGTGCACGAAGTCCTTCAGGGCCACCGAACCGTCCGTATCCACTGGATTTGGTGCCTCCGAATGGCAGGTCTTGGCTGTGGAGAAATTAATTACCACATTTTGGACTCATCAGCATACCGCTTACTTGAGCTAAAAGTAGCATATTTCAGCATTGGAATAAGCAGCAAGCGAGAGGTAAAAACTACTCACATAGAACACTCCGAAGTCGTTGACAGATACCACACCACAATGAAGCTCCTTTGCAACTTCAATACACAGGTCCTGATGAGGTCCAAAGACGCTGGCGCCAAGCCCGTACCGCGTTCCATTCGCGATAGTAATCGCTTCATCAATATCATCATATCGAATGAGTAGCGCAATTGGGGCGAACACTTCATGAATAGACATCAACGTCAACAACTCAAAATATATAGCACAATACCTACATTCCACCTGTGCAATTCTCGAGTTGGGCTGGGCATCACCCACCACCGTTGCCTGGAAGTATGATTTCCCCTCACACGACGTATGCAGGAGCTCCTTCCCGCCGACATCGACTCTTGCACCATCTTCCTGTGCCTGGAATACTAGCTCCTCGAGAACATCAAACCGGTCGTTGCTGATCATAGAGCCACAATCCACGGTGTTGATATAGCCCTCGCGTGAAGGCGCCAGCACGGACCCAAAGCGCAACTTGGCAGCGCGGTCCGTCAGAATATCGTACAATTCATTGTGTTGTTCCGAGTGCACAATGAAACGTTCAATACCAATGCAGTTCTGACCCGAGTTTTGGCTGGCACATCAGTTAGTTGAGAACGTGTCAAGGAAACACGCGTAAAGCTCACAATACGCCACGCATCCAAATACTAGACCATTTCTGGAGGTCCGTGTCTGGTAAAATGATAGCAGGATCCTTTCCGCCAAGCTCTAGAGTAACGGGTGTCAGGTGTTCAGTGGCAGCCATGGCGACCTACAGAGAAGTTAACAACAACTCAAATAACCTCTGCAATGATCTATTCACCTTTCTTCCGACTTCCTCTGAGCCAATAAAAGTGATGTGCCTAATAAGAGGGGACTTGGTCAATGCCTCAGCCTGATCAGGCCAACAGCAGACAGTCTGAAATTCGGTTAGTATTGTGGTACGAAAATTAATTCTACCCATACCTGCACAATATCAGCGTCGTATCCGAGAACCTCGAGGCACTTGTGAATAGCGCCAACAAACCATTCCGTAGACCAAATAACATGTTCAGATGCCTTGAGTACGATAGCGTTTCCGGCAAAGATAGATGCGATGATTGGTGACCAAGCATTATGAAGTGCTGCAATCAAATCAGCCACCTTATCAATTACATTACTGAAGAAACACCAACGGTAGTTCCATGATACGATAGCAGATACGACGCCTTTCGGCTCGTAAATAACCTGTGACTTCTTGTAACTCATCATCAAATTCGAATATCTCGTTTCCGTTCGTAAAGCGCGTTCTCCATGGTTGATCAACCACTCCAGCTTTGAGCATGTCGACAATATCTCGCCCAAAGCCGCGTCAACCACTACAAGGAACTATCTCGATAACGGCAGAAAATGACACCAAAAATAACTCACTCGTCTTTCCTGAGTCGCGGCACGCGACCCGCGCGCATAATTCCTGGTTCTCCACGAGCCACTTTAGCAAGCTGCGCATGACGCGCCTCCGCTCACCAAATGACGTCTCACACCACTTAACCTGGGCATTTTTCGCGCGTTTGATCTTAGCCTCAATTGACCGTGCATCATCCGCGAGAACGGAAGTGAGGTGCAGGCTGGTGGCGGGGTCAAAACACGTGATATAATCGCGTCCACCTCCTCCAAATTGGAGAGGAAGGAGGTCGGGCATCTGGAGATGCGAGTGGAGGTTGGCATTAAGTATCACGCGAGAGTGCCAGTTGGGGTCTGCTGCCTGTCAACGAGAGGAATGAGTTTCTTGAAGGATCTTCCGAAGGTAAAATAGACACACCTCTGGAGCAGGGTGGCGGAAAGGCACTGCACTGTTGACCGCTTTCTGGTATCTGTCAAACACCAGCCATATGCCGAATGCTGAAAACGTGGTAAAGAGGTATAATACATCGACGATGCTGGCATTCGGATCGTCTTCGAGCCATAAGTTGAGCGTGTTCAGCGGATGGAATAAGACATAGAAAAGCGAATGCATTTCTGCGACGACAACCCAAAGCCAAGAAGAATCCAAAAACCCAAACCAACGTGTTTGAAATATAAAGACAAAAAAGGCAGATCCTCCATCTCAACAACACGTCGGTAAGCTATCACGTGATGTCAACTCACAACAAACTAGAATATAAACAGCGACCTATGGGTCTCCAGGAAAATTACATTAGCTGAAATCGCAGAGCAACACTGATAATGATTTGTAGTTACGTATGGGTATATCAGACAAAAAATTGCAATGCAATGCAACGAGTGGATGTGTAAGGAGTAAAAGTCAGGGTAAAAGTAGTAGTAACAACTTAAGGGCAGTAATAGAACTCGAACAACACACTCGCGCTGTAGTGAACATAAGCTTTAAGCAAACCATGTCCATCGAACAAGTCAAAAATGCGAATCCATGGTATGTAGGTCGCGTGGCGGTCATATTGTCTCTTTGATGCTACTGCTTGAGTCCTTTTTCCGTTTGCCCTCGCCAATGTTAGCAATTTTCTTCAGCGACGACAGGCTCGGCTTGCTCTTCTCATGGATTTTGTCCTTCTTCGGAGGAGAGCCGCCATGCCTTGAAGAAGTCACAGACATAACATTTGCTGCTGGGTCGGACACAGCGTCGTCTGTGGGTTTGGTATCTACAATACCAGAGGAGCCTCCACCGCCGACTAACCGAATAGTCGTGCTAGGTTCTTGAGCATGATCTTGCGACGGCCGCGAGGTAACAATGGGCTCTGATGATTCAGGAGCCTCTAGTTCTATCGCCACATTAGTGGGGGTCGAGGGTTGTAGTGGAACTGCATCCATAACAGGAGCAGAGTCAGCAAGGAGGTCGGTGACTTTTTCCACAGAAGGAGGTGGCGTCTCTATATGCACGCCGTCTGCCGTAGAAATGACTTGTTCGACAGGAGTCTCCACTTTCGCATGAGGAGAATGTCTAGGAGGAACTTTAGCGATTACCACGTCTGTCGGTATTGCCCGCATGCCGAGCCCACGGCCCGCTTCAAGATCCTCGTTAGATGAGCGTAGTGAATCTGGCGGCGAGGGGAGAGAGACGACATCGTTGGGAGTTGGTAAGTCTACGGGTAACGGAGCTGGGGGTTTAGTGATGGAGATAGCGGGAACAGGTGGCTGTGGTATAACATTGGTAGGTTCTTCTGTGAGTTTCATGTCCGTAAAAACGGGAATAGGAACAATTGCGTCGGAGTCAGTGAGGTTCAAAACGCCGAGACCATGTCTCTCCCGCGCCTGTAATCAACATGTTAATCATAGAATTCACCAATAAGAGTAATGATGGGTACCTTGCCCTTCTTCTCATCCAGTGACGGAGCACTGTGGATCAAACCTGATTCATACCATTTCTTAACGCTCCGGTCAGCCCACGCCTCCATCGGATTCAACCCTCTATACTCTCCGACGAGCCGCAGTCCCCCCGACCCAGCCTCCCCACCACCGTCACCCTGCCCCCGCCCGCTTCCATCAAAGAAGTACGCCTCATATCCTAAGCCATCCTCACTGCCTTCACTCTCTCCTCCATGTCCCAGCTCAAAGCCCTCGCCGCTTTCTAATTCATCAACAAAATTTGCGAGCCACCGTGCCCACCCACCAGGCCCATCCCCATGCCAAAGCACTATCTTCGTGTCAAACTCGCGCCCGAAGACGATTACCTGACCCACAGCGCCAGCCCTGTCAGGGTTGAGGTCAATGCCGATATAGTTGCCTGCCTTATCTACGACGAGGGGGATCCAACCACGCTGCGAATATTCTTTCCGCACATAGCCATCAGGTATAGACCGCATGATATCGCGCAGACGTGGATTACTTCCTGTTTGAGGGTCATCGTCGACTTCGCGCCAAAACCGCCATTCCTCAAGGACAGCTTCGAGGGGGAGTAATGAGAGGCCAAAAAAAAGACCATCTGAGCACCCCGCTGACGACTCTGCTTCTTGCCCATCCACAACAAGATATGACTCCCTCACCGCCTGCGGTAGTGCAAAACCAAATTGCATCTCAATTTGTGCGAGGTCCTGTGGAAGAATTCCGTAGTTGAGAGTATCGCCTAGTTCTGGGTATTCACGAGCCAGCCATAGTTTTAGGCGATTCCAGGTATTTTCTAATGGAGGGTAAGGCGGTAGTGGGGTCGTTGAATCCACAAAATGGGTGTGATGAAGAGGGAGGAGTGAAGCTGGTCGTGAGCGAGAGCTGGAGGGTTACCGAAGGTCAGTTAATTGAATTGAAAACAAAGTAGGAATGGACGAACGAAGTCGGTACATAACTGTATGCAGAAATTGGGGATTGCGGTGGATATGTATATGTTGGACTGAGTGGTCCTGGTGTTTGAAGAGCCGCTGGATTGAAAGCGTCTGGATGTCGCCCATGACCCGATGACGAAGTTGGGAGTGAGAAGGCCTCGTGCGTTGTCGACATGGCTTGTCCTCGTCGTACAGACTGTTTACGGCCAGTTGAAAACAGTGAAGCGAACCAATTCATTGTTCGTCGTCGCCAGCTGAATTTCCAGACGGTGGACACACAGTCCGCAAGTCGACCCAAGTGATGTTTGTTGTAAGACAGTTGCTAACCCTCGCAAAGGGAAATAGATTTTCGTGTCTATTTCTGTCCCCATGTGTATAAGTAATACGCCACCTCGTTATCACAAACTTTCTGTTTAAAATATCTGTTACTGCGGCGCAATGCGAAGCGACGGCCTAGTTTTACAGCAATCGATCCCAAATATATGTAAAAATCCAACCGTACCAAAGACGCCTGCTTCCTTCGCCGTGGAAAACGGAATTAACGTGTGATTGATATCATTAGACATCGAGGAAACAAGCCTGCCGATCCATACAGTATCGTGTACAATACGAGCTTACATCTGCCCAAGGTTGTCAGAGACCTTGAAGTCACAAGCGGTCTTCGCTTGTACTTCCTCCACCGTCACACCCTTGGCTACTTCCATGAGCGTCAGGAAGCCACCGGACCGGTCAACGTTGAACACAGCGAGTTCGGTAATAATCTGACTGACCGCCCGTGCACCAGTCAGTGGCAACGAGCATTCCTGCATGATTTTTGGACCTCCATCTTTTGCACAGTGTTCCATGGCCACAATGACCTTCGTCTTCTCAGGATTTGACACCAGGTCCATAGCTCCGCCAATGCCTGGAGGTGTCACATGAGTCCAGGTACAGATGTGATGCTAAATCACATGCCCTTCACAAGCTTGCCTGGAATCATGAAGTTTGCAATGTTGCCAGCCTGCGATACTTGCATAGCCTGAAAAAAAGGTCGATCATAAAAAGTTCCCACAGCCAACCAAAATGAAACATACACCAAGGATGGCGACGTCCATGTGACCGCCACGGATCATACCAAATGAATCAGTCGAATCTATGTACAACACATTAACACGCGCATCCCACTCGCTAACGTCACTCACCAAAGATCGAAGCGCCCGGCAGCAAAGTGACCGTCTCCTTTCCAGCATTCGTGATGTCCCTGTCAGCTTACTATCAGCACCGACATCACTGGAACACATAGCCAGCGACACCCACGGATCGACTTGGTCCTCGGTGGGGAACGGACCCATTCCCAGAATGCCATTTTCACTTTGCAGCCAGATCTTGACGCCCGGTCGGAGATACTCCGTGACGAGAGTGGGAATGCCGACACCAAGGTTCACGTAAAAACCATCTCTGAGCTCCTGTGCTGCGCGCTTTGCTATTCTGCGCCGTGTACTTTTTTCCAGGAGTTCCTCAGGTGAGGAGCCACCAGTAGTTCCGGGTGGTGGAGCAGTGG
Organism: Suillus americanus; assembly: GCA_016695465.1. Lineage (NCBI taxonomy): Eukaryota > Fungi > Basidiomycota > Agaricomycetes > Boletales > Suillaceae > Suillus > Suillus americanus. Next base: position 366,899 of record MU177900.1, read on the forward strand.
CAATGATATCAAAACCTTTTGGCTCAGTGGCCTGCACAACACGGTCAACAAATATTCCTGGGACGTGGACAGCGTTTGGTGGCAAGGAGCCAATGGGGACAATCTCCTCTGCCTAGAAGCGATAAGCTTAGTGCTAAATATTGACTGCATTACTCTCACCTCTGCGATAACTAACTGCGCATTCCTCGCCATGGCGTTATTGTAATTGTTTGCGACATGTCGGAACATGAGGTTGCCTGCTTCGTCTGCCTTCCAGGCATGGATGAACGCGACGTCGCCGGCAATGGCAGGCTCCATGATGTACCGTTTTCCATTGAATTCTCGGTATTCCTTTTTGTTTCCAGGTATCAAGATACCCTCTTTGAAGCCGCCTGCTTTAAATCTGATGGGAATGCCGCCAGTTTCAACGGTCGTGGAGGCACCTGTGGGTGTGAAGAAGGCGGGAATGCCTGCGCCATGCGCGCGCATCCGTTCAACGAGGGTACCTTGTGGGACCAGTTCAAGGGACATCTTTCCATCAAGGTACATCCGCTCAAGGTATTTGTTTCTGAGCGAGCAATGAGTGCATGAACATGTATGCAGCAGTAGCACATACCCGCCAAGGTATGATATTATGAGCTTGTCGAGTTGTCCGCTCTTCATTAGCTTGACTAGTACATTAAACACAGTGAGATTCCACTACTTGGCGCAGAAAAACAAACTACTTACCTAGACCCAAATCACTTGAACCAGCATTGTTTGACACAGCAGTCAAACTGTGCACGTCATTTCGTCGTGAAAGAGCAGTGATTAAAGTCTCTGTGGGGCAAGTATAAAACATCCTTTAGAACTTGTCGGCAACGAACTTACCAGGAGTACCGCACAAGCCGAACCCTGACATTGAGTGAGATCGCGCCAACTCCAATCCAACCGCAATGATACAGACATACCTCCGCTCAATACGATGTCCCCAGACTTCACATCTTGCACAGCAGCATCTGCAGATGCCCATACTTTCTTCCGCTGGAGTGCAGCAGACTCAGGCTGCGTCGCATAATGTCTTATATACAACCGGAAGGATGTCAGACCCTTGCATCGTCGAAAAATCTGCGTACTATGCGTAGGAAGGAGGTGAGCAGGACCCATAGGTGCCAGGCTTCAGGTCCCAGGATAAAGAATCAGGAATTTGGTTGTGGGTGACCGGCCGAATGCCAATATTCCATGTCACGAAGCAGAACCTCTATCCCGACGCGTCGGTACAGGTCGGTACTCCGCCTGTCGAGCCAAAGGACAATCATGAAGCCCAGCGAAGCCCTCATATGCGGGCAGCCTCGGGAACACATATTTCCGTGCTATCATTGGTGAAACATTCAAATTATTGAAACTTGATGGTTCCTGATTAAAGTCCAATCAGAGTCGGTATCACATTCCGAAATTCTTCGTCGGCCGTTGCCATTGCCATTGCAGAACCCCTGGCACCCTTTTTTTGCTCAATGTCAGGTTTGCAAGACAAAAAGCAGCAGGGTTGGACCGATGATAAAGAAACGAGGGATCGGGAACTTGGATTAATTGAAGTATCACGATTCACGAGCGCCTACCAGTACCACAGATCTGAGTCGGTTATAATGATCGAAGACTCTAGTCTATAGAATGACCTCCATACTCAAATAAAACAGCCCAGTGAGACCGCGCTCGAGTCTCGTGGCACAGCGAAAGTACTACGTGGGTTTATTACGCGCATGAACGCGATTTCCTGCTGTAAGTCAGTTCCACGCGGCAGGTATCAATGACAACGCGTTAACGGTCAGACTCCCTTTTTTCAAAATCCATGCAACTGCAATATCTACAGCGTCCTGATGTCCATCATGTCATGAACGGAAGCCGTGTCATTGGCCCGTGCCATGATATTGTGATCGGACGTGACTATCTTGTATTCCCCACCACGTTGCCAAAGACTGTCCAAGGCGAACAATCAGCCTTAGCTCTCGTGACTGAGGCTGACGGCCACGGACCCATTCTCTCCAGGAGAGTTGCCGAATGCATCCTCCAACGGAGGCTCGAGCACAGAACCGTTCACGCTCTGCATATCGTCTGCAGAGTCAGGGAGTCCGAGGTTCTGATGTTCATGGACGCAGGAATGTCTGCCGGGTGTGCCTCGTATGTGAGAATTGATTCAACTTGTCTTGGGCGGGTCTTTGAGACCGTCTGCCTTGACATCGTAAATGAAACATCTGGAGATCGAGGAGTGCTGGGGTTGTCAAGGATGGTACACAGTTTCGAGACTGTCTGCATTCCTCTTCAATAGAGATGGTGGCGTGCATGGTGGATCTTTACATGAGGTAATGTCAGCTGGGAGACAGCAATTAAACTCGCCCATTGAAGTACCTAGGTGGTATAAGAACAATATACGTGCTGTAACAAATAATTTTTGTAAGGAAATGATGGTAATAATGTTTGCTCGATGATAGTAACCTCGAAACCTGAGAGCGATCAAAGCTTGCTCAGATCGCTCCGTACCTTGAAATCGCAGCCGGTCTTCGCTTTGACTTCTTCAAGTGTTACGCCTTCCTGGAGTTCAACAAGCTCGAGGTGACCGTTCTTCCTGTCGACGTCGAAAACGGCCAATTCCGTGATAATTTGGCTGACAGTACGGGCACCCGTGAGCGGAAGAGCGCATTCCTTCAAAATCTTGGGACTACCGTCCTTTGCACAGTGCTCCATCACAACTATAACCTTTGTTTTGTCGGGGTTAGACACCAGGTCCATAGCTCCTCCGATACCTAAGAATATGATCGACGGTGAGAATGTTGCGGAAGAATGACGAAACATGTCTAAATCACTAACCTTTGACCAGTTTTCCAGGAATCATAAAATTAGCGATGTCGCCGGCTTGCGAGACTTGCATAGCCTATGAGAAGAACCAGAATACGGTGAGATCATCGAGGAAGTCAGCGAGTGTGCGAAAATACCCACTCCGAGAATGGAGAGATCGACGTGACCACCGCGGATCATAGCGAACGATTCACTTGAATCTGTCCCGTGGTATTAGCAATTGAAGCCGAAAACGCGGCAAACGTACCAAAAACAGAGGCGCCCGGCAGCAAGGTCACAGTCTCCTTGCCCGCATTGATGAGATCCCTATAAAGAGATGATCAGCATCGGGAAATACTTCCTGGCGGCGCAACTTACGGATCCACTTGCTCTGCCGTAGGGTATGGCCCCATGCCGAGAATGCCATTCTCACTTTGCAGCCAAACGCGCACACCGGGTTCGAGGTACGCGGGAATGAGAGTAGGTATGCCAATACCGAGGTTTACGTAGAATCCATCCTTGAGCTCCTTGGCAGCACGCTGTGCAGTACGATGACGCATCTTCTGTGCGAATTCTTTCTCAGCACTCAGAGTGGACTGTTCACCAGAAGATGATGGGCTTGGCGCAAGTTTGATATGCTCTATTTGCTTTGGTGCGGTGGATTGAACAACCCGATCGACATAAATTCCAGGAACGTGGATGGCATTGGGTGAAAGAGAGCCAGTAGGCACAATTTGATCCGCCTACAAAGAATGTATTAACTTTCTCACAAAAATATCGTTATGTACTCACCTCCACTATTGTGAGTTTTGCATTCTTCGCCATGACCGTGCTAAAATTCTGCTGGGTGTACCTGGCCAAGTCAGCACGTTCAGCGCTGAGTTAAACGTACAAAAATGGCCTCCTCACCGGAAAACGCAGTTGCCAGCTTCGTCGACTTTCCACGCACGAACGAAAGCCACATCGCCAGCAATGGCCGGTTCCATGATGTACTTGCGACCTCCAAATTCTCGTGATTCTTTCTTAATACCTGGTATCTTGACTCCATTGGCAAATCCTCCTTCGTTGTATCGTGTTGGGATAGAACCTTCCTCTACTGCTGTTGATGCTCCAGTGGGGGTGAAGAAGGCTGGGATACCAGCGGCATGGGCACGGAGACGCTCGACGAGTGTACCTTGGGGGCATAGCTCCAAAGACACCTCGCCGTTGAGATATAGAGCCTCGAAGGCCTTGTTTCTGGACGGACAGACAGTTCATCTCGCGCCGGCCCCAACAGGATGAGTCACTCACCCTCCAGGGTATGAAGCGACGATCTTATCTATCTGCTTGCTGTTGAACAACTTTCCTGTGTGTATTCATGAGGTTCACAGATCATGGACAGTTGTGGATAAACAAACCAAGTCCGGAGTCGCCTGCGCCAGCATTATTGGAAACTCCTGTTAGCTTTGTGACGTCCTTGCGCTTGACCAAGGCGGAAAGCAGCGTGTCTTGTTGTATCCTAGCTTAGTTACACCGCTCAAGATCCACCCTCTGTCGAGACTCACCTGGCACACCAGCCAAACCAAAACCTGAGTATTGCATGCCAAAATATCACACATCTGGTATAAGAAATGGAATGCCACGACACTCACCGCCACACAAAAGGACATCTCCTGACTTCACATCCTTGACTGCTTCGTCGACGGACTTCCACACCTTCGAGTTAGTGGGTAGTGGAAGTTCCGTAGGAGTACTGTACCATCTCGCTCTAAGGAAGACGGTTGCACGAGATTTGAAAACTGGGACGAGCGTCGCTCTCGAGACGTGTGCAACCAGCATCATGGTTGCTCTCGTAGATACTTACTTTGTTGACTTTATAAACTTTGGTATTTCGGAGACGAGCTCCGAAACTACCCCACCCCCATGTTCGATAGCTGCATTGGTGCAAGGCATCGGTGTACCTATACCGACACAGCGGAACACGTCCAGGTGGGAACTACACCAGTGACAAGGTGGACCCCGGAGTCTGTATTTTTGAATATTATCCGATCGCGAACTACGTACACGTCGTTGTCGTTTCTACTCGAGATTCAATGGGCTCAACGTTCGTACGCCATCGACATGACTCATCTGCTAATCTCATGCGCCTGCGAATAACGCCATTCCTGTTCAGAACTCTTGACACCACTCCCACTCCTTCCTGCCGCCAGCACTTGAAGCTTGAAGTCTCGAGACCGTGCGGCACGTCAAGGTCTAGCACCACACACATCCTCGTTCTCTCCACCCGGCTTCCACCATTCCACGTTCTCTCTTGCACTATGGTAGTTTCACTAGCAACTCGGCGCCAGCACCATTTTTTTCCTCCCACTTTACAGCGCTATCTTGTACCTACTCGTTCTGGTCCATTGGTAGTCATAATTTGCACAATGTATTATCAATATCTTACCCAGAAAACCAACTTGAGATGGGTGTTAGTGTGATAGCGACTTTGGTGTGAACATAGGGACAGAACAGTAAGAAGTCGAGAGAGCTATACACGACTCATATTATGGGATATTGTTGAACCATGTCCCAACAATAAAGAACTCGAACGATTCTGCTCATTGACAGTTCTCCATCGCCTCTCATAAATATGACAATGCAACGAGCAGCAGAGAGGTTTCCATGACCTGTATGGTCACCATTTTCGAGTAGTATTCAGAGCTGGACATGGATGACTGGGGAGGATGTTTTTCACGTTAACGTTCTGCAAAAACCAAACACCATTAACATGCATTCGATGCATCTTGTAACCTCACCGCTTACCCCTCTGTCGTCGATTGCGCCCACAATTCCGATCCAGCTCTCTCTCATATCACTGTTGACAGTATGACGGATTTGTACCCCGTTTTGTGCCTGCGAGGTGTTCTAAGCCTAGAACAGTATTCGCGAGTGACCTGAAGGCCGAGGCTGAAGCGCTGATGACTCGTCTGTCTTGGGAGATAACGCTGCGGAATGTCATCGTCTCAAAATACTATGGTTCTATCTCGTGACATGACATGTTCCTGAAACAGTTGTTATGCTGGAAAGTGAACGTACCGGATAAAAAAATTCAAATCCTTGTCCAGCTAGGAGCTCAACCAGTAGGGTTTATATAGCCAGAGCGGAAGTTGGCTAGCTCACTATTTAGTGCAAGCAGTCCAGGTTCCTTCGTATTCAAATAACCTAAAAGCAAGCTAGTTTATAAACCTAACTGCAATGTCGAGCACTGGGACTTGCTCCAACTATGTTCGTCAAGATGGGGGGCCATTGTTGGGCAAGAAAAGGTCCGTGGTGGTGCAAGTTGATGTGGCGCTACTTCTTCTTTTGGACATGACGAGGACATGTCGTCAGACTGCGTAGGGTCATGTATATAAGCAAAGTCCCTCTCACTCCGTACCTTCATACTCGTAAAGCAAACCACAACATATCTGAGACATGTCAGACAATTGGAGGGATGATATCTTTCTAAAGGTTCGTGGTCTCTCAAGCTTTAATTCATGTAGGACTCACTTAACAACTAGATTGCAAACATCGTCGTTTACTTTCTTTTCCTTGGTTCCAACGTCTACACCGTAGCAGCACCTCATGATATCTACTTCACTGGCAGGGAGACATACGTAACACCGGCTCCATGGGCCTTTTTGATTTGGTATGCTATTTGCTGCCCACCCTAACCAATACTTATGCTACTCTCAGGTCTCTCATCCACTTGCTCCTTCTGGGTACTGTCATCTACCAGTTCACCGCCCCTGGCAAGAAAGTAATCATCGATGGCATTTCGTGGCGCTTCCCTCTCCTCGGCATCCTGAATGCCATATACGTGCATTTGTGGGCATCCCAACACTATATACTCGCTTTTGTCTTTGCGTTGTTCGTAAGCAGTACTATCTCCGTAAGTCCCCCTAGCTCGCTTCATAGTATTCAGAGCCTCATATCTTTCATATAGCACATCTACTACATCGTGAAGAAGTTCCATGCACCCGCTAACGTCGGCGACGAAGTCTTGGTCCACTTGCCGTTCTCTCTTTACCATGGGTGGACTACCGTTCTCGTTATTCTCACTGCGTTTGAAGCATTCGGCGTTAACGCGCTTTTTGTACCAGCCGGTGTTTGGACCAAGGTTTTTGTATTCCTTGCTTTGTACGTCAATATAGCTCTCCTTGTGATACATCAGAATTCTCATGCCGTACAGGTTCTTCCTCGAGGCGACTGCGGCCACGTATGCTTTCTCCAGCCCTGAGGGTGACCTTCCTGCCAGCTTCGCGATAACGTGGTCTCTCTTCGCGATCTTTGCTCATCAAAATGTTCATCGCTCGGGATTCATTCACTGGTCTGCACTCGCGTTTGCAGTGCTCTCTGCATTCTGGGTTTTCATGGGCGCCTTTGGCATGTACAAGCGGTTCAGGGGCGGCTCAATCATCTTGGACGAAGAGCGTGCGCCACTTGTTGGCAGTGAAACATGAAAAAAAGCGATTTCGAAGAGAGAACGAAGGTGAACCCAAATGACTACTGAATATGTTGTCTTTCTCTTTTTGACATTAACACAGCAAGGTTCCTTAATTCATCTCTGTTTTCTTCTGTCATGAACACTGATTCAAGTAGTGTTTCTTGCGTTCTCAGTGCTATTGTACTTACTTATGGCTTGTACTGTATTTTGCTTGTATATCTATGGCTGCATGAGCAGGCGTTGTTCACTCTGTTGAATTTCGGAAGTGTTCAAGCTCAATGATGGGGTATGAGTGGGCGGTAATACATTGTAACCCAGACTACAAGCATATTGTAACATATGTTCTACCAAGACGACTGTGTCCAATGGTCTTTACGTGAATTGCGATTAAAATTGAAGACAAAGGCCGTGAAAATGATTATCAGTGAAGAGGGAGGAGGAGGAATATCCGTGCACTACGTTTGCTCCCCGGCCTGTCAACCCTCATGTAAAAATATTTTTATAATAGGCCTCGCCCACTACCGTCATCGAAGAGAGTCGTCGAGAATCAGGGCGGCCCTGTCGACAAGCGGTGTAGTGCGAACCGTGGTGTGATAAAAGGCAGAAGAGAACGAAGCCTCCACCGGAGACAACATCAAGGTTTCCTAAACTCGCACAGCACTGTGTAGATAGTGTTGAACGCAGTATAAATCTCTTCCCTGACCTAGCGGAGAGGAGAAGAGCAACAAGTATTAGCGGAGGGTTCGAACCAGATCCACCAACACGTCGGTCTCATCATGGAATAATCCAAGAATCACTGACGCGAGAAGATAATAACAAAAGTCTTTACCTTTGCACCAGTCAACACTATCTTCCCCGACACGAAGATCAATAACACGACCTTCGGCTTGAGCATGCGATAGATGAGACCGGGGAACAGCTAAGAGCACGTGAGTAAATAAAGGCCTCGCATTGGGCTTACATACCTCAGGCTCATAACTGCTGAACTGTCCGTGGCTATACGCAAGACCCTCCAAGCGAATGGGGAACTTGACGTCACAGCTTCCGACTATGTTTTGGATCTTGAACTCGGCGAACTTGGCGTCGAAGCCAAGCTTTTGCACGATACGCGCGTATTTGCGCGACGCCAGTCTTGAGTCGTCTTCGCTTTTTGCACCCGTGACGACCATCTTGCCCGAGGCGAAGATAAGTGCAGTTGTCTTGGGATCACGAATACGCATGATAACAGCTGCAAAACGCTATCGTGCAAAGCGCATTGGCGTGCAACGACAGGTAGTCAAACAGTAGTACCAACCTTGGGGTTATACTCTGCATTCCGGGCGTGCAGTGCGATGGTCTTGAGGTCAAGACGGCAGTCGAGGTTAACTGTTGCGACAATATTTTGCAGCGTGGGCACAATGCCTTCCACAGCTGTGATGTGTTGTTGCTCAAGTGTGAGAGGAGCCGGCGTGGCGGGAACAGCATTGGCCGGTGGCGTCGAAGGACCTGCCACAGCCGCCGATGTAGTGCCATTACTAATCACTGTTGTCGCATTTGCAGGCTGAGACTGTGAAGGAGGAGGGGTGTGTGATTGAGACAGTGGTGATGGTCCCGGAAGCGCGAGATTCGATGGCGCAGGAAGACTATAAGCACCAGCACCAGGAAGTGCTAGCCCATGATTAGGTTGGGCAGCTTGAGACTGAGAGGGTTGACTTGGTTGCTGGTAAGGCGCAGCAGACCTGCCGAAGGTGACCTGACGAGCGGGAAGTGCAAATGACATTCTTGACAATAGGAAAGACAATGAAAATTTGTTCGAAGTTCGTGGGAAATCTCGGCGGGGGGGAAAAATTGAGTGAAGGGTCGAGGTCGAGGCCATTATATATACCTTTTAATTTCAAACTCCGACCATAACTCGGATCTGATCTCCATTCTACGTTCCTCTTCCTCTTTCTTCCATCATAAAATCCATCACTTATGATCCGAGTCCGCTACCTTGTATCTTCCCTTAATCCTTGAATGCACAAGGTAGATACTAGTGCGAACGCCTCGTTAGGCTTTGTTTTCAACCAGCAGGATACCTTTGTACTCTTGGAATCGACTTCAAAGTTACACATCGAACAGGCGCGGGGCCCATTGTATGTGGCGTGGAATATTCTAGAAAGTTACCCAAAAAGGCGATATTATTCTCACGCTTGTGCATAATGATGGTGTACGTGGCAGCATTGCCTCGCAGTGCGTTCTTGATTTGGGGTCTGGGACTGTGCTTGTATGTCTCATCTTCCAGTCTCACAGGGATTGATGTTTAGACACAACGTCGGCAGTGTGTAGATGCCCACTTTACACGGCCTTATGTCCTCCTACTGCAACTAAAGTTCTCATCTTTGATTAATGTCGTTATGTCAAGATTGCCACGAGTGGTTCGGATGTGTTACCAAATACCTATACAACAGCGTCTAACCGCAGGTGTTCCTTGTCGTACGTATGATGATATATGCATAGATCAGCACTTCTCCACAATGTGCGGAATGTGATTTCCCATCAAAACTGTGCGCTCCTCTTTCAGAACGTTGATCCAGACAGCACGAACGTATGTGAAACCAGTCTTTCTTCTATCAAATGTGTAGTCTAACTAGGGTTGATCAGGTATGTATCGTGCATATTATATCGTTCTGCCATTGAACTCTGGTCTGTCAGCACAAGTAACCCTATGGCTCTGCTTGAGTTACAGACCGACTATCCCCAATATAATCGGTTAGGTCAACGGCGGTCAATCGTCCTCTTCCGTCAAGGGTTACAGACGGGCGTAAGGCTGCCATGACTTCTTGGGAGAACACTATGTCCGAATCAGTGTTTGATTCGGAGTCACTGCGTCTACGATGAATCACGATCTTGTAGACATGAGTTGTAGCCACAAGAAGATTGCATGTAAGAAGCGAAATTGCGAGCTAATTATTTTTATGCAGTCAACCAACAGGTGCCTCAATTTGTGACGCGCAATTCATACCTCAAAAGCAGTCGCGACCCTCAAGATACTCCCGAAATGCATGAGTTGGCAGATAGGTTGGAAAACCGAGACGATCGTCACAATGATACTGGTCGACAATGCCGCCAGAATCATTATCCGTTCCTTCGCTGGAAGCTTTATGCCCCACAGAAGATACAAGGCGAGTGATACAACGATTATATCAGAAACGCGGTTCGCTGTGTATATCATCGTGAGTGGTCAGGATGTCGTTTAGACCGGAGGTTTTACTTATCAACTCAAAAATAATTATAGGATAGGTCAAATACACATGTACTTGTCCATTCTTGTCGGGACGATGGCACCAATCATGACCGTGGCCGTATTGCCAAGCATTCTGTGTCACTAACGCGCCATACAGCACCAGGAAAACGAGGGCTATTGCAATGGTTGTTAAGCGCAAGGACCTCGCTGACCAGAAAATGCGCGCTACAGAAAAAAGAATACTTTGCCGGACTGCACTGATTTTATCATATGCTCAGTGAGCAACGCTGATGAACACGGGATAATGCACACCAGATAGCTGATGGAGAGGCGAACCCGTACACCCAAAAACACGTGACTGCCGACTGGTCGCCATCTATTATGTAAGGATAGGTGTTAACCGCACCGGTGGATGAAATCACATTGCTCACCACCATAGACGGATTTCCATCCAGCGATTAATGAGGCCTTTAACGTCCGTCATCATTGCGATATAATACAAGTATAGCAACTTGCACTCACCACCACGCATACAAGCGCTGCGACAGCCCACATGTCCTCCACCCAGAACATATGTGTCCGCACACGATATCCGAGCCGCAGGATAGTAATCAGAACAGCCAAGACCTGAAGGATAGTGCAGACGACTGAAAATCGTTTGAATGGCTAGAATGTCTGTATGGATATTCAACTTTACCTCTCAACGCTATCCGTGGCATAGTAGTGTATCGATTAGTATACTGGACAGTAATGCAAGACCAAGCAACCCGGCTCCAAACTTAAATTGAACATCAATTCTAAGGTAACGTAACAAAGCGTGGAAGATCAGCGATGTCAAAAGAGGGCCAAGAAGAGGGCATCTTGGTAAAGGTGAATCTGTTGGTCTGAATGGAAATAAAGATACCAGACGTACTCACGCCATAGCTCTCATTGTGGGGTTTGTCCCTTGATCCCAACGTTTCTGGATGCCTTGATCATAAAGTGTCATCGATATTGGGTTAATGCCGTGTTGCTTGACAGGAAATGTTATCCTTTCTCATGCTTTCTCGGTCGTTCTAGGAGTAAGTGGATTTCTCCCAACCAATCACGTACGAGCCATTTGAATTCAACCCTGTTGAAGATCAACCAAAGTTCAGCGGGTGTCGGTCTATGTCTGCACTTAACGTGACTATGTGCTAATTCAGGGATAGTTCATCGTGGAGTCGATACTGGCAGCGCCGCAGCAGCACATTAGCAAATTATTCAGGAAAAGAATGAGAAATGCTAACAAAAATCCTTGGTAATTGTCCGCTGGGACCAAGCCTTATGATGGACACTGCCTACAGTATCTGATTGTGGCGTTATCCGTGCCGCGGTGTTTATGCTGTACAAGGACACCCCTTCGGTCGGTTCTATGCAATATATAATTCTGTTTACAGTAACAATTCTGGAAATACCACATTAGCACAGTCTTGTCCCTCATTTGCCTCTGCGAATAGACACATCGTGTCTCTTCTCGTTCTCACCCTTGATAACGCCGTGTACAACTGACCGTGAGCGAAGGGATCCGTTCGAAGGTCGAGCACGGTTCGTGCTAGTGTCAAGCCTTGACAACCATCAATACGCGAGTCGCAAAGGAAATTGCCTTCGATTAACTGTCCATGATAAACGGTTAGGATGAAACGTAAAGTTGATGCGGGGAATGCAGTGGCTTTCGAAAGTATTAATGAGTTGGACTTCAACAAATCGACAGTGCAGAGCAATTATGCGCATGCGCGCGTTTCTAACTAATCCCTTTTCCACTGAGAGGTTTCGTTGAATGGCGCAAATGCAGTTCTGTTTGAGATCCAGACGATGAGGAGGTACTCCAGGGTGTGCAGGAGTGGCAATGAATCCGTCATAGCGCCAGTAATTTTTTTTGTCAATCTGATACCTGCTGCCGTTTTGAAGACCAACAACGCCATGGAAAGAAGCAGAAGTCGCCATAGTACTGAGCGCTGAGCAAAGAGCGGTAAAAAAGGAGACGATGTGACCATGAGCATTGAGCGCGCCACAACACAGCATTACGCAGCGGGCGGAAAGAGCCGCGAAGAGGAGACAGAACGCAGCAACACAGCATGACGTGGTGGACGCCATCGCCGGCGGGATCTCGTGCTTATATGTGTTGTAGATGTAGATAGTACAATGGTCCAACTGGACTTAATAGAAGGCATTCCGGATATGTTATAAGTGATATGCTGTAGAGCGACCGGTATGATATTCAAATCAGTGGGTTGGATTGTACTACAGAGCGCTCTGTAGCGCTGTAGTGAATTACGTTTCCCTGATGGCCGGCCTTACTTGTAACTTGCCATGTACTTAGTATTAATATTTCTTCAAGTTATTGGATAGACTTGGTAGTGCAGGCTATGAACTTCCTTCAAGATCTAACCAAAAAGTTACTCCCGTAGTTGGAATCATCGATTGCCATTAGCTTGCCTCCAAGGCTCCGAGTCAACAGGTTCAATGTCGACCACGACACAACGCGGAGATCGTCGCCGCCGCAACTGACAGCTTGGCACTGGCAACTCTACGGGAAAACGGTGGTATACCCTGCTTCGATCACAGGTCATCGCACTCTTTCGAGTTTTCGGGTTTCGATAAAAAAGGTAGACTAAGTTCAACATTAGTTACACAGTATTAACGGTTTTCTCGCCTTGGAATGTAGATTGAATCCCCGAATTTCTCTGCTCACCGCTTCCTGAATCGCCATTGCCCAAGTCAACAGTGGTAAAAACCCCACCCGTAGTGGTTCGCGTTGTGTAATCATCGTCATCGCTAGATACTGAGTCGTCAGCACCCACGAAACCAAATATGCGGTACAGGAAAGTAACTACGACGAGAAGGTTGCAAACAAGAAGCGACAAGGCTGTCTAGCACATTCATCACTCAGATTCAAGTACCCCTAGAAGAAGATGTTGACTGCACCTCGAAGTCTGCCGCCGGGGCAAGAACGCTCCTATATTTCGCTATCTGACAGACCCCTCGGAAGATGGATATAACGGTGACGACAATGCTGGAGGAGAATATGGCGAAAATCATCCTTTTCTGTCTTTTTGGCAGTTTGAGACTCCAGAGTAAGCGCAGTGGCAGAACAACCAGTATTGTGTCGGATAAGCAATCAGCTTACAAAGTGTGTGAGTTCAGGTCGTGTAAAAGCCGCAAGAAAGTCCCACTCATCAGTTCAAACACGACCATTGGTCGTGTTATAAATGAATGTACCCTCCCAGTTGTTTGATACCAAGAAGTGTTGCGCCCATAATTCCACGCTTTTTGTGCAACAACTCCTGCCCACAAACAGAGGAAGAGACCTGCAAGACCAAGTATCAAGCGACGGAGGTGCTGCGTTGTGTACACAATACGAACGATGGAGAACAAGATACTCTTCCGGACAGCCCTATTTGCCCTTGAGATTCAATGGTGAAGATTTGAAGACGAACATACTCACCACACGACGGAGGGGAAAGTAAATGAGTAAACCCAGAATGATATAATTCCTTCTTCACCCGCTGTAGGTAAGAGTTCAATAATGAGTGGGTGATATGCACAAGCGGACTTCCTTTACCTGCTTCGACATAAGTCCAGCAAGAAGTTAACGTAGCTATCCCGCATAGAAACGCGACGCCTGCCCAAGCATCCTCGACCCAGAACCGTCTCAACCAAATACGATAGGCAAGTCTAAAAATTGTCAACACCAGCCCTAAAACTAGGAATGCACTCGAGACGACTGGAGGAAGGTCAGTAACTGTAAGGCTCATGCACCATGCAAAAACTTACCTCTCAGAGTCACCATGGTCGACCAAGAAATCACCAGTGCCATGTAGGGCGAGATAAATACTAGAAAGGGGGCGGCACCCAAGACAGGCAGAAAATGCTGCATTTATCTTGTGAACTCGAAGTTTGCAACCCCGCTTGATGATAAGGACATGACATCGCATTCCTGAATCTGTAGCAACATGTTGCGTAACGGCGATAGTGACGTTAGCCGCTGACCCTGATTGTGGAAGGCATAAAAAAGTTCACCCAGGCTTGAGCTGCAGATTTAGTCCAGCAAATCCTACAGTCTCCCTAGCCATCGCCCCGGAACGACTGGTTCAAGACTGAGTACGATATACTACTGCGGCAAGGTCCTTGTCAACTTAAAGGCCTATCATCAAAAGTAGTCGCGACTCACATATGATATCATGCGATCATGATGTATTTCCGCAAAACGCCACACGTGCAAGCCAGACCGTCGAATAGTGATAGTAACAGGGCAGCGAGCCTGATATTGAATTGTTTATCCAGAATCTGCAGTGTGCCATCCTCATGAGTAGACATTATGATAGTAATGCAGTCACTCTGTGAGATGACACCTGCCAGCGAGATTCGGACACAGCCAAATAAGAGTCCGCGACAGATGCTGCTCAAATTGAGGGACGTATTCGAAATCAATACATTAATGAATATGTATTGGTATCAGTATCTGTCCATAGAACGTTTCTGACTGTGTGTCAACAAGTTCAAGTTAGATTACTTACCAAAGTGAAGTAGATGACCACGTGCACATTTGGAGATTGGATATCCACGTGGTAGCTAATCTACGATAATCTCGACTCTCGAGTCACTCGGCATCTGCTGCTTTTAAATACTAGAAAAATAGCTCAGGGCTCAACTGACCTTAATCATACCTTGTTAGATGTCCAACTCCCAACCCACTACCATCCTTCCCGAGGCGCACGAGCAACTGGTCACGCCGTGGGATGTGCAGGGCTCAGTCTCTGCCGAAGGCAAGCAACTTGCGATCGATTACGACAAGTTGATTGTCCAGTTCGGGACGCGCAGAGTTGATGCAGAACTTTTGGAGCGGTTCGAGAAATTGACAGGGCATAAGCCGCATCCGTTGCTGAGGCGGGGGATGTTTTTCTCGCATCGGTGAGTGCAATGCAGCGGCCCCTCAGCTGATCTACCTTACAGTTTGATTAATGTCGATGCGCTTTCATAGAGAATTTGACAAGATTTTGGATCGGTATGAACAGGGAAAACCATTCTTCTTGTACACGGGACGCGGCCCAAGTAGCGATAGCATGCATCTTGGGCATATGATACCATTCCTCTTTACCAAGTGAGTCATTTGCGCATGTCTGTCATTGGCCTCACAATTTTTGGAGATGGTTGCAGGATGTCTTTGGTGTCCCACTAGTCGTTCAGCTAACCGGCGAGTATTTCGTCATCTCGATTTGATTACTCGTTAACCTAACGAATAGATGACGAGAAATTTTTGTTCAAGCACGAGCTGAAAGCTGAGCAGACGCTACAGTTCTCGAGGAGCAACGCAAAAGACATCATCGCGGTGGGATTTGATATCAAGAAGACATTTATCTTTAGCGATTTCGAATATGTTGGCGGACCATTTTACCGCAATGTCGTCAAAATATCAAGGCAAATATCATACAACCAATCAAAAGCCACATTTGGTTTCAACGACTCGTAAGTCTCATTCGTCCTTCATCCAGGATGGCCGGCATGTTTTTCAACAGGGACAACATCGGCAAAATCCATTTCTGTGCCGTTCAAGCAGCCCCGTCCTTCTCTAACTCGTTCCCTCACATCTTCGGCGAAGTTTCTAATATCCCATGCCTCATCCCCTGCGCGATAGACCAGGACCCTTACTTCCGCCTCACGCGTGATGTCGCACAGAAACTCAAGTACCCCAAACCATCCCTCATCCACTCCCGTTTCTTCCCTGCTCTTCAAGGACCTCAGACGAAGATGAGCGCATCAGATGCGACCTCGAGCATATTCATGACCGATACCCCTAACCAGATCAAAAATAAGATCAATAAGCATGGTTTCTCTGGTGGTAGAGAGACGGAAGAGGAACACAGGAAACTGGGGGGTGACACGGACGTGGATGTTGCATATCAATATCTAAGCTTCTTCCTGGACGATGACGAAGAACTTGCGAAGATAGGCGAGGTTTGTGGCTGCGGTTAATGTTTGCGAATCATGTCACTGATGTCCGTGATCAGGATTACAGGGCAGGACGTCTACTTACGGGGCAATTGAAAGCACGTTGCATTCAAATGTTGCAGCAGTTCGTGAAGGTCTTCCAAGAGGTCGGTGACTTCCCTACGGCCGTCAGGATTGTGTATTGATCCTTACATATAGCGGAAAGCCAAGATTACGGATGAGGATGTCAATGCATTCATGGACCCACACAGGAAAATAGACCCCAGTTTCGGCAAGCGATCACAGACATCATGAGGTCATGTAAATTGTTGTACGAGAAAGTAGCAAACACATGGATTTACGTGTGTGCAAGCGGGTCTGCCATTCCGTGTCATGATCGTTGCGACAAATGCACCCACTGACTATATATTAGGTGTCCAAGCGTGATCCACAACCACGTATTAATAACATTCAGGCCGTAAGATCCACCGTTTATCCTATT
Source organism: Suillus americanus (assembly GCA_016695465.1). NCBI lineage: Eukaryota > Fungi > Basidiomycota > Agaricomycetes > Boletales > Suillaceae > Suillus > Suillus americanus. The sequence continues at coordinate 383,792 of MU177900.1, forward strand.
CGTCTCTATGTTGCAAGCCTTGCCGATAGGAATCGTACTAGTGCCAATGCCCTTCGTCCAGTGAAAAGGATACGTCTGGACCTGGTCATACTGCCGTGCAGCAATGACATCCACCATGGCCTTGCCCCAGTTAAAGATTCATGGTTCTTCTGGTCCGCAGGGCCGTCAACGAAAACGCAGAGCCTCTCATTATATGACCTGATGAACTCCTATGAATGTTGAGTCGGTTTCAAGCTCGTAAGTGATCCGGCTGGCAACGCTCGAAAGACCAACTTACACCGTGAGGTGCATGGATACTGATTTCTTGACTTGTTCGAAGTGCTCTGGAAAAAGCTGAGAGTTGAGGATTGTGTTTTCGGCGATGTCGAAGTCTTTGGGCCTAGATAAAACATGGATCAGCTTAAAAGATATCAAAACCATGCCTTGGACATACTTAAGATGGAAGCGTTGCGCTTGAACCATCAGTGCTTTATAAAAGTTAGAGATACGTGGTATGAATGCAGAACGTGCGTGGTCAAGAGATGGGTTGCTATCGACCTGACGGCGTCGGACATCGCCAGAGAGGAGCTTGCGGGTGGTAGTGTACTTCAAGTACTGGATGATGCAATGTGCATCAATTATCATATCCAGGACTTCGCCCGACGCGACTGCAGCAGTCAACTAGTGCTATTTTAGGGGACCGTTCAATTATTGCAGCTGAAAACACGACAAACCGAGAACTACCTTCCAAATGTTGAGGACACTCTTCTCTGTTTACTGTCCACTTTTTTTCGTCGAGTGTTCATAATGAATTCATTCACCTCGTGACTCACCATCAGCCAGAACATAAAGCTCAGAAAGGGCGTGCAATTCAACCAAGCTTTGGCGTGATTGATCGCCACCAAACACGGGCCTGTTTAGTAGTAGTATGAGAGGTGATCAGCAAGCATCAATGGCAGAGTATACACACGTGGAAGTCTACCGCTTGCTTGCACCACCAGTTCCTCATAATGCTGGACATCTCCGGCTCTGTGTTTGTGCCTTCGTTGTCCATGTTGTCATTTGCGATGCTTCCGTGACTACTGCCGTAAGCATATTGGAAGGATTGGACTAGCTATCACGCGAAGCAAGCGGATCTACATCATCTCAGGGTCCTGGGTGAGCGTGTGGCCTGCCGGCACGTTGAAATTCGCAGCACTAAGGGTGGAGAACTGGCTGCTAGGGTGGTAAGTGTGGTGCAGAAGGCACGGTACTGCGGACGGAATGCCAAAAACGGTTAGGACAATATAAAACAAGGGTGAAAACACACTCAATGTCAATGTATCTTGGGGACACTGCAGCAGCGAGGCGCTCGATCAAGTTTTCTTCCTCGTAAGTTCAAGACATGCTCACGGCACGGCGCTTGCAGCTGCTTCACGGTGAGAGGGTGTCACTGTGTCAGTGCATGCACTTCATTAATCACGACGAGCTCGAGTCTCGGACATGCGCTGGTACAGTGTACGGAGGATTCCCTGCAAATTCCCTGGGTGACATAGTTTGTTAGTATACGTACATGACTCAAATATGTAAAAAAAATATCAAATTCGCCTCGCTGGCGGGAAGAGTGAGGACTTCGTATGGGCCCAGGTCCTCAGCCTACTGGCTTGAATCAATGAGGGCACTCACCGCTTCATGCACGTTTGGGGGTTGACGTTGAATTGCCAAGTCTGGTGGGTTTTGGTGATGGCGGGCTGTGATGGACAGCACAAGCAAGTCTGGGTCGATAACGGCATCGGTAGCGTTGACGACCATTTTCCATGAGGAGCTGACACGATTCACGCGAATCAAACGACGAGATGGCGAGCGAGCGAATTTTTCGCTGGGCGGGATTCCCTTCCGAAGAGCTCAGTACTTGCACCTTTATTGACAACGGTACCGGACACATATAATTCATTTGTATTGAGTAAAAAAACAATCAAGGTTAACCTCGGCTGTATGTACCAATAACTTTGTCTGTCTGTTTAGTCAATGGCATACCAATCGCGGACTGGTGATATGAACTATCGGGCGCGAACAATTAATAACCGACGTAGGTATACTGAATCAAGCAAGAAAACCCTCGGCAAGCGATCACAGACGCCGTGACTCGGGCCTGCTTGTTGTACAAGTGCAATTCTGTGTAAAGAATGTATGCTAGAGTCCTGGGCATTAAAGATATAACGGCGGTAGATAATATGATAACGAATACGTGCAAATCTGCCGACCTACGCCATGATCAACATGAACGGGAGTGAGCATACCAGACCCTCTTCAACCACGCGTTGATACTTTGTAGGCTGAGTAATCCACCGAAAATTCCGTCCATGTCTTTGATGTTGGCTTTGCCATTGGGCATTGCGCTGGTGTCAATGTCTTTCGTCCAGTGGAAGGGCAATGTCTGTATTTGGTCATGTCGCCATGCAGCAATTGCATCCAGAGCGGCCTGCCCCCAGTCGAAAGATATATGATCTTTATGGTCCGTAGGTCCGTCGACGAAGACACATAGCTTCTCGTTGTGCGGCTGAATGAACCCCTCCCGCACACCATTCCGAATAAGTTCACGGAGGGGGTTATAGTAGGACAGAACATTGAGCAATATTACGGCTGGAAAGTATGGTTTTGGTTGGCCAACATAACGACAATGAAGCAATAAAATATGATTACGTTTGTTGTGAATGTTGAGTTGGTTCCAAGTTATAACTTCAAGAACCTGGGGGCATGATACGGTGAGCGCGAGTTAGGTTGAGCGAGCGAGCCTCGTGTATTACCTCTTCAAAAGTGCCGTATCCTCCTGGCAACCCTACAAAAGCACCAACACGCTTCGCCATCTCGATCTTACGCTCATGCATCGAGTCAACAATAATCTTAATGTAAGAGCAAATCACAATGAAGACGGACGGAAATCAATCAAACAATGTGGTGTGCGCGTGCGGGGTATTACTTACCGTCTCTATCTATTGAAAGTGTGCGCGCGCGCGTTGGTGAGTCAGGTCTGCATTGTCATCATTGATGGAATCACGTACACGTCCTCGCCGGTCCTCATCGAGAACTTCAGCAACAGATTCAGTCTTTGCGATACCATTGCCCTTATCTTTTTCGCCGCCTGCGGCATGGATGGCATATGGGATAATGCCAGTAACTTGGCCGCCCTCATCTGCAACGGCACCTGAGACAACGCCCATGAGGCCCGTGTTACCACCGCCATAGACAAGGGGCCGTTTTGCCTCAGCCAGAGCATGGCCCAATGCTGTTAAAAATACGACACAAGACACGTGAGCGTAGTCACGAGATTGAATCAAGAAGACATACATAGCGCAGCCAGCTGGAAAGCATTCTGCTTCCCGAGTGACGCAGCACAATAAACTGCCACGGCCGAAGAATTGGAGGGTGCAACCATGACTGCCTGCTCTGAAAGAATTGATGATTTTCGAGAGGGGGATTTGGGATTGGAAGGATTATGCATGTTCTGCGCCTTCAACGAGTCTTTAAGTAAATGCACGTACAGCGAACTCGAGGCAAATGGCGTTTCTGCCACGTGGATTTCTATTCACACCTCGGCCCTTTATTCGACGTTTTTTGGTGGGAGATTCTCTAATACAGGAGCCGATGAGACTGCTGTCACAGAACGCTTATGATTTAGACCGGATGTGTTCTGGGCGGGCGAGGAGTCAAGCTCAAGAACATCGCTCGATGGTATGGTATCACAGTCCGACTGAGGAGAATCGATGCCAGTTGTGTTGCGAATCGCGATGTTTGCAAGTCTCCCGACCTATTACAGCTGTTTGCAGAACACTAAGCTGGTCCAAAAAAACATATCGGTAATAAACTTTCAAATTTCAACTTCCGACGGTCGATCTCGATCTACAATAGGACGTAATATCAAAGACTCAATTTGTGGTAATGCTAATCAAATCGTAATTTGCAGGTTACCAAGGCTCTAGCGATATATGTCAATTTGCTCATTGATATTGTTGGTGTCGACAACGAAGTTGCAGCCTGATCAGCCATTTGGTATCGAGGGACCTCCGAGTCCGCGAGCAGCCGTTGACTGTATAGACAGAATATCGCGGAGGTACGCGGCCACGTTTAGAGGGTTCTTTCATTGTCTCAACGTGTCTTTGACAGTACTAGTAGGTGTACATCACACGCATCTCATCTATTAGATCTTCTTGTCCCTCGAGTGTTGGATGAGGTCGTATTTCATTTGACGGGTTTGCTGTCGTGATCATATTCAAGTTGACGTGTCTGTCTCACTCCCCAAGAACCGATTTTCGCCAACAAGGAATTTAACTCAAATAGTATATTCAAGCACAAATAACGGCAAGCTGGTTGCAACTCCACTCTGCCACTATATGCTACGTGGACAGTATGCATAACAAATCTGAGACACGTTGTCATTAATATTTAATTTCATACGTAGCACTGCCACACTTCTGAGTCACACTACCCACTGAGGTCCTCGTACCTGTACAGTAACCTGATTCGCTCGCGGGTAGGCCTCACCCGTGTCATACCCTAGATTATCGGCTATCTGAGTCCTGACGGCGTGGGCACTATAGAGCACGAGGCGAGCAGTGGTCGTTGGTACGAAGCTAGCGCCGGCCACCACAAAGTCGAAGTTTCATAGGAGATCACCGAACTACAATTACCGCTGTCAATTTCAACGTCGATTCTATCCATATCCGAGAGCTAGTCGCACAGCTTCAAGGTTGTCACCTTGCTCGAGGTGAACACGTTGAAAACGTGAATCCCGCAGCAGCTCATGATGATCCTAGCAGAACACCTAACGGCGCTGCCATGGTCAAGCACTGCAAGTTGACTAGCCGATGACATATAGAGGTGATCAAGGAGCAAACCATGCATCTCCGAGATGCATATCTCGCGATCTCTTGCAGAAAATTAAGGCATATCGCTAGATTTCTTTCTGCAGAGGGCCTAAGGGAGTCTGACATGAAAGTTCTATACTTCCGCAATTCACGCCCAGCGGCCCCAGCCTTCCTCACACTTTCTCCCTCTGAAATTGCATTCTACAAGCAGCGGGACAACGCTTTGTCCCATCGGGTCTTCGTAGAAATCCATCAGCGCCCAACCCCTGATCCGCGGTTCCCTATCTACGACACCCTCTCCTCGTTCTTCGAACTGATCGAGAAGCCATTTGCCGACTCGAGCATTGACGCCTTCAAATCCAATTCCCCATTGGGGCCATCCGAGGCCGCGGGCCATTGTGGGAGGGAACGCTAATGGTACTGACAACGCAGAAAGGAATGATATCGATAAGGTCAGGGAAGAAGAATCCCGGGAATCGACAAGGATATTGGTTGAAAGAGCAACTTTCTCGGGGATAGAAAGGAAGGTAGGGATTGCATACCTGTGGTGATAGTCAGGCTCATGATTAGCCAGGTGATCCGAGGATCTTCATACATACCAGTCGTGAGTCTGGACCAGGGCGTCTTGACAGTTCCAAGTAAAACCAAGTCTATCATTATCAGGCCAGATGGGCGGATGGATCCCAATAGCCGCGTTGTCCCAGTCATAACCATTTCCGCCGAAACGACTGAACATTACGACCTTGCCTCTCACTTCACCCAGGGTTGGTATTCTATTTTCTAAATACCACATGCCCAAACCCCCTGGCGAGGCAACAATCTCTCGGCGTACAAGCTTGCTGAAACGTTCCGTATCAGAATCTTCCTGCTTGATTGACATGACTATGGTCTCGCGCGAGGTTGAAGTTGTTGTAAGGAACGTGTGTACCGTTGATAAGATTTCCGCAAACAGGGCACGTTCTGGGTATATTCCGTGGTATGAAATGAGGTGGGAATCAACGATTGCTAAGCGTATGTCAAGAACTCGAATGCCAGAGTGAAGTTGTCTCTCAAGAGGGGTGCTTGGTGATTGACACTGCGCAATAGGCCATCCATAAAAAGCCATTCTATCATCCTCGTCACAGCAGGATTTCACTCGCACATGGAAGTCGAGACGTACGTGTCATGAGTTCCTGGTATATGTGGTCAGGTGGGTACAGGGAACACGAACAGCAGTTTTACCTGGAAGCATCAAAGATGATAGAGGGATAGCATCGGGGACGAGAGACAAGAAACAGGATGTATCTCGTCGAGGGAAAATAAGGAAACAATGATGTTTGCGAGACAACTAAAATAATATGGATTCAGGTGGGCCAGTGCTGTCTACGCTATTATCTCACCTTATTGCGATATACTACCCATTCTGAATCTGCTGGGACTTTGACAAGCTTCCACCTCGCTGCAGCGTCGACATCGAGACGCATAGTTACAGACACAGGACTTGTAGGACTCGCCTCATATTCCTTCCTCTCCTTATCCCATGTATGTCGAGATACCTTGAGAAGAGAGCATTTTCGGGAGAATGATATGCTCTTGGAATGGGCTCGGACGAGGAGAACGTGGTCTTCTTGTGCCGCGCCTCTGAGGGTACAATTTAGATCGTCCTGTGTCTGGTTTGAGATTGTGAGGTGCATATGCGTTAGTGGAGAGCACGAACTGACTGTCCGTCTGAACCCTGCGACCGTGTACGACAGACGTAACTCCCAGGTGCTGTGTAGATCACACCTCACGTGATTTGCAACATGCAGAAACGTCCGACTCGGATGCTGGTAGGTCATGGATTTTGATTGGAGGAGCAGAACTCAATTGGGAATTTCGTAAGAGACGAGTCTGATATGATATGGATGGATATAAACATTGGGCCCTCGATGCAAGTAGCAGTGTCAAAAGCACTTTCAGTGTACTTAATCAGGGTCATTGCGATTTTCACCTGTCTTTTTCCTCGCATGCCTCTCGCCACTTCTTACCCTTATAAAGGACAGCTAGTGTCAATATTTCCATTATTATCATAATGCCACCCCAGAGGGTGTACAGATAACCATCGCCAATGGCAACCTAACAACGGGGTTCGGACAATTGCATACAATTCAGCTAAACAAAATTTGAACACACCTGAATCGGAATAGCCACTTCGGTGGCAACGAACGCAAAGACACACCGAAATGCACTATTTGTGGCAACAACAGTCGACGAACGACCTGGGTTAGCATCTACAATGTATGCCAGCGTGCTTGCGTAGATCCATCTAGGTACACGTCAGTCGAAATCTTGCAGATCGTATGTAAACGTACGTCGAGAGGAATCCAGAGAGACTGAGTATGATACAGATTGCCGCGACGTGGATTTGCTTTTCGCAAACCCATGCATATCCAATTATAGCCGGTGGCAAGAACCACATGGCGGGTCGGGTGCTGGCCAATCGCATCTGGATTGTGATGTCAAGATGCTTGTCGCACAGCTATGAGAACACTGTCAACCTCGGCGTAGCTTTGGCCTCCATTCTCTTGCTTCAATCTGGCGAATGTTTGGTCAGACCAGCGGCCGCCAAGCAAGCACCCGCATATGGAGCCTTCGACGCCAGTCAGTCATTGTCAATCCAACCAAGAAGGTCCTACCTATTCCATACGAGAGTAGAACTAGACCGATCTGGAGAGCGTTATAACCGTAGTATTCGGACAACGTTCTCGAACAGGTATATGAAACACTGTAGCTGAACGCGAATATCAAACCTAGACACATACATGGCTCGTCAGGTCAGTATCGACTCGAACAACACTTACCTGAAGCAAATAATATTGCGAGATTATTCAAGCGTGTAAGAATCTTCAGAAGTGGAGGGAAGGGATTGACATCTGCAAGCGACACTTTGACATCTTTCATACATGAAGCAGGTGCAACGGTAGGTCCATTCGCCTCGACGTTAAGATCCCCCGTTTGCGGCGGAGAAGCTATGTGTTCTAGTGCAGGTTGTACGGGCTTGTCAGAGGCAGAAAAAGCATGACTGGATTTGTCCAAGTGTTGGTGTTGTAGCTCCCCTTCCTTTGCCCTTATTTGCAGGACATTTTGATAAGTCAGACTACGTTCCTTCCTGAACGTATCTTTGAATAGGAAAACCAGAGCAATGAGAACAACTCCAGCGCAAATAGTGATGAACCAGAAGACCGAGCGCCAGCCCAAGCCCTGTGTCAGCACACCACCCAATACTGGGCCCAACGCCGGCCCCAGGAGCGGAGCAGAATAATATATGCCCATTTTAGTGCCTCGTTCATGGGGTTCATAAATATCTGCTAGTGTGGCTGCAGCAATTGACATTAGTGCGCTCGAGCTGATCATTGTAAGCAGTAACTCTGAGATTCAGTATAAATTCCTTACCCAGCAGCTTGAAGTGCTCTCATTCCAATCACCAGACTAATAGTTTTTGACACGGCGACAATGGCAGAGGCAGCCACGAATATTGCTACAGATGACACGTAGACAAACTTGGAAGGGCATTAACAGTTTATTGTTATGAGACAGAGTGCTCGACAAACCTTACGTCCTTTTATTTCGCTGATGGCGCTCCATAGAAGTCCAGGGACTCCTTGAACAAGAATAAAGACTGATAACGTCCAGCTTATTTCCGATGTAGACGCCCGTAGGTCACTCTGAATCTGGGCATTTGCAGCTGGGCGCAACTTAATTCAGTCTTCTGACCACCTACTAGGGAGGGAACATCCATACGGTTCTGTATGCTGACAGCTAACCCCGCGATCATGGAGCCAGCCGAAACAATAATTAGAATGGTAGTCTACGGGCAACAAGTCAGCCTTCTTTCAGAGTGAGTGACTTGACTGCCACCTACCTTGCGCGCGTTGGCCCATCTGAAAGGATCATCTTCCACAGCAGCGTGTTCAATATCTGTCTTGATTTCGTTATAAAAAGCAACGACTGGGCTTCCAACTTCAACTGCGATGCGAGGAGAATTTTGTACATGTCGGGTACCTTCCTCAGAGACCATGGTATGAGCAGGGTACAAGGTAAACTGGGGGTCTAGCAAGTAACAGCGAGAAATTCTACGTCAAACGCAAGCTTTTATATGAATCAAGTGAGGGCTCAGGCCTCGACCTCACGGAAGAAATGGCTAATGAGAGTGCGCGCTGACGAGTTAACCGGTCACAGTCGTGCTGGGGCACATGGGGTCGGTTCGGCATGAAAAGTGAAGACGCTGAAACTATCCATGGCAACGAATTGTGTGCGTGGAGTGCATGTTTCGTTAGCCATGAGTAACCGGTGGGGAAATTGCATCAACCAACTCGGCATGGCACAGAATCTAAAAGGTTAGTCGCTTCAAGTAAACCTTCGATTCCGAAGATGCGCATGGAGAAGAAGTTCTATTTACGCATGCGAAGAAGGGGATCACCTGCACAGTTGCAGATTACGGGCCGCACAACCGCATCGGGAAACAGCAAGCGCGCAGATAGACCACCAGTTCATCACGTGACTTAGCGTGACATTTCAACAGAATTACATATAACTCATTGTACACAAAACGCGAGGGAAATCTGTTCCATTTTCATGTGCAGGTAGTCTGCAGCAAGCTGGGTATGTATTTTTATGATCTAATTTAGAGACGAGAAGGCATTATTATATTGCACCATCAACATGACAGACGCACTAACATCGGTCACAAATGGGTCACAAGGCTACTCATCCTTCAATTGGCCTGAAATAAGGATTCTGAATAGACCATTTTGATATTGTAGTACATATCCACGAGACGATGGAACAGATTTAGTTAATTCTAACTAAAATGTCCTCAAGTCATGTAATGAACCGGAGTCTAGCTGAACGTTGAGCGCTCAGAGCGCTGAGCCTGGGTAAGTATGAGTCCTTATCACGCTAAAGCGGCACAGTGAACACGATATGTCAGCAAAGATGTCGATACAAAAATGGGTAAGTCGAGTAATATAGAAAATTTAATCGTGAGCGCGGCGTTTGCTATACAGATGAATTTCGCGTATGTGGCGGACAAGACAATCTCTCCTCATGAGCTTGCCGCATCCATTCCAGGAGCAGTAAACACGACGATATGAGGATCCTCCAACATGCTTGCGCATATGAACGACGAGGGTGTCAGCAGACACGACATCATTGCAGGAGTCAGTTGCCTGTGACCACCTGCAACGATCTCCTGTCGACACACCGATCGGTTTATCCAACATAAGATGGAAGGTTGGATCAGCCGAGGGCACCGAGATAGCCTGTCGGGTGACGGGGTGCAGATATCGCGGGGTGCAAGGATCCGCAAGAGCTTGCTCTCGAGCGACTTGCAACGCCTTCCGGCTGTGGGGTTCCTAAATCATAGCAGAAGCGTATTAGGTCGTGGTACAGCGAAGGCAAGTGCTAATTACTCACAACAGAACGGCCGCAGCGCACATAGCTTGTATCAGAAGTTCTTCCATGCCTGGTGATTTGACGCTGTCAGATAGGATAGCTTACAAAAAATACCATTACACTGGCGCAGTTATAATTCGACGGAAGTGTGCTGGAGCAAGGGCAGTGGCGATTTCGAAGTTTGCGCTAAAAATAATATCTTGTAAGAACAGCAGCGGACCACGTAAGGACCACTGACTAGTTAAGAATTTGCCTTGTTTCATCCGATTTATTGAGAGGGGGTTCAGCGTCATCAGTCGAATAGGAGAGAACCGATGGTTCTCTAGGAAATGCTAATGTGGGAATGGTCAGCAGTTTGCCGCGCATGCTTGGAGTCAGACAATGAATATAGAAAATAAGGGGACTGCAATTTATCAATTTATATGCGAAGATGGCACTGTTACTAGAGAAGAACCATCAGGCGCCAACCTGCCAACTACGAAGTGGCTCGTAAAATTACAGTCGTGAAAACTTCTAGATCATGGCGCAGGATCCCGTACCGAGATTGGAATGGAGATTAATGGGCGTATAGATGAGGGCAGCTGTGACACAATCGATGAAAATTCTGGTCCAGAAACTGATTGAAAATGGCAGTAACCTGTGATTGCGTGAAGGTACGCTTGGGCAGGACAGTTTGAGACGTCTGTGGGCCTTCGTTGGTCCATGACAAGCGGTAGGGAAGCACCCGAAAAGGCGCAATATCCGATTAGAAGGATTTTGAAGAGTAAAATACCGTTCGGACAATGATATATGATTGTTCGTGTGGGGTCCATAGGCCACTGAGTAAACGTAGTGGATAACGTCCAACACAATCAAGATAAGCTTTGCCCTGATTCGCAGCGTTTTAAGCGGGAAATAAGCACAATACAATTCACTATGATCACTGATTGGACAGGTACACCGGGGGTTGGTCCTTCGTGCAGTGACACGCTGTCCTGGATCAAGGGCCAGGATGGAATGAACTATAAGGCTATCCTTCAAATGGTCACTAAGACGAAGCCTGGCAGATACTGTCACAGTAGTATGAAATGATAATAATGAATTGATCATTGGGCACGCGGAAGACATACGGAAAACATAAGGTGAATGGCAAAAAGTTTCATGGCTCAATAAAAGGGACACTTACGTAAAGGCTCTGAGAATTGTACAATGTTTCT
>MU177900.1:395578-548203 GCA_016695465.1 Suillus americanus
TACGTAAAGGCTCTGAGAATTGTACAATGTTTCTCCTTTTCTGCATTGAACTTTATACGCACTTTAAGTTAGATTCCGTGAATCAAGGAGTTGTTACATACTCTGGCAAGCGACCACCATCATGGCTAACACCACCGTCAAGGGTGCAATTGCAATCCATGGTCAGAACCCTCAGGCGAGTATTTGTGGTACACGTTTTGATGATAGCTGACAATAGTATAGTTTCTAGTGGAGACCGTTATCCGCAATCGAATATGGGAATCAAATTATTGGAAGGAGCATTGCTTCGCTTTGACTGGTGTGTCTGCCGCGTTTTTTAAGACGTCCAGCTCACCCTTTTCAATATAGCGGAGTCTCTCATTGACCAAGCTATTGCCCTTAGGTGCATCGGGGGTGTTTATGGCAATCAGCGCCCTACAGAGTTCCTGTGCTTGCTCCTGAAATTGCTTCAGCTTCAACCGGAAAAAGAGATATTGATAGAATATTTACAAGCAGACGAGTTCAAGTGAGCATTATCATATGTGACGCCTGCTGATTGCTGATGCAAAGTACTTAGATATATGAGGGCATTGGCCGCCATGTACATACGAATGACCTTCAGTGCAGTGGAAGTGTACGAGCTTCTTGAACCATTAATGAAGGACTTCAGAAAGCTTCGATACCGTGACATGGGTATGTCGATCTTCATTTTTTTTCCCGTTGGTATGCGTCTTATATCCCGACAGCAGGGTATTCACTCATTCATTTTGACGAATTCATATATTCGCTCCTCACTGAGGAACGAGTCTGTGATATCATTCTTCCCCGTAAAGCCAAGCGCTCGATACTTGAAGAGAACGGCGAGATTGGCCCTCGGAAGAGTCGTTTGCTTGATGCTATGGAAGGCAAGAGTGAACATGGTAGTAACAGGAGTCGTAGTTCCAGTCGAAGTAGGAGTAGGAGCCCTAGTAAGAGCCCATACCAGTCACGGAGCCCCAGCGTTAGTCGGAGCAGAAGTCGATCTCCGTCAGAGAACGGTCGATACGTATCACGGAGTCCTTCTCGTTCTCCATCTCGTTCGCCCGACCGTTCTCGCAGTGGAAGTATGTCTCCAGATAGGACGAACATCGAACCCATGAATGTATCATAGTCTACCTAGCATATCTACATCTTTTTGACGCCCTTAGAATCGAAAGTCTGGTCCTTGAAAGAGAGCAGCTGCTTAGACAGTTCCTTCCATCGCTCCTCCACTTTTGGGTTTTTCTCAATAGCTTCAGGAGAAAGATATCCTCGGTTGCGCCAGTTAGTGTACCACACTTGAACACATAACTTTCAGAAATAATCAAAGCCAAGGGAGGGGGAGACTCACGAATGTCCGTGCGACGAGTTGGTGCTGCTGAAATACGATCCGAACGGCTCTTGACACAATCACGAAGAGCCAATGGGTTGTAGTACTGGCAGAAGACACTTCCTCCAACGGACTCAACCGCTTTGATGGCACTTTGAGATGCACGAGAAGGAGTAATATGAATGGGCGTTTTCAAAAATGGAGCATTCTAAATAACAATGAGTTGCACTAGAAAGATGCCTGAGAAAAGAAACATACGTCACCCAGAAGTTTGATTCCATCGTGTACATTATGAATGCACCCGCTCAGCAGCAATTCACGGGCTGTAATAGGGTTCTCAGGCGATGATTGTAGTCGACCTTGGTCAATCCAATGCTGTATCCGGTCCAGGTTAATGGGCGCGTAAACCTTCCGGTTGCTTAACGAACCTGTCAGATGGTTATGAAACTAGCTAGAAGAGAGCACTCACGGATTTACAAAGCCCTTCTTCGGGAACCTCTTCGTGATCGGTGTTTGACCGCCCTCGAATCCAGCTTTTGGTTTGCCATTGCCTGCGCGAGCCTTCTGGCCCTTGTGACCTCGTCCGGACGTTCCTCCGCGACCAGAGCCTTGACCTCTACCAAGGCGTTTTTGCTGCCAAATCAAGCATTAGAAAATGTTGCATCAGAAACGATGACAATGCTAACCGCATGCTGTGAGTTTGGTCCAGGCGAAAGATTCGAAAGTGTTATTCGAGCCGTCCTTGAGCGGAACACAGACGACATGTCTGCTAAAAGTAGAAGTCCAAGCAGAGGTTGTCTCTCAAATTACCCTCCCCGATTATATAAGCATAGCACATTTACCACCCTGTGATTATAACTTCAAATGTTCGTTTTCTTTTCATTTTGTTCGTCCTCCCACAAGCCTCGACATTCCTTTTTGCTTTTCTGCGTCCACAGGGCTCAGTTCTCGGCCTGCGATTACACTTGTGCGTCTTGGGTTCGATTTTAGGCTTTGCTGACTCTTGCCATTTGCAGTTCGAAGTGAATATATTTCTGCACAAACGTGCGTCTGTGTCCCGCGTGCTCAATGCCCTCCTCATGATGTTGACTATGCTGTTGAAACGAATCCAATTTATTATGATCATATGATTCATATCTATTGTCCCGAATTGCATCCACATGTCTATGCAACCGCAAACTCTTTCTGCTCCTGGCTGTCCATGTTGCGTTTACTACATCCCGCTTCTTGTGTACGTTGCAGTTCAACTAAATACCGGGCCACTGTCACATTTGATGGTTCCTGCCTTTGCATTAACGTTGACGCGTTGACAGGCAGGTACAGGTGTTTGGGCGCCTACACATCGAATTTGAAAGATACAACATTGCACTGTCTTTAGCCGCTATTTCCCTCTCTCACTTGTTCACATGCCCCCTGTTGCTTATTGTGCGGCTGTGATACAATGCGATGATCTTCTGTGGGTCCACTACTCCTTAGACTATTCCACAGATTGTTTGCCATCTGCATTTGGCGATTAAGAAGGAGACCGCTTGTACTTTTGACCGGAAGAGTGTAGATTGGCATGAAATTAGCCGCTGTTGATGCCATCCTGCATCATTTCTCCGCTCTTCGTGCACTGCGGAGCTCGCTTCATTACACGATCATTTGTTTTTTGAGCAACTGATTGATGCTTCTTCACTCGACACTCAACTCGTGTCTAAAGCTAAAGTTGTGTGGGGCCATGGTCACATGCATTTCTGCGAATCTGATCGCCACCACCTTATATATTCCTCTTCTGGACACACCCTTCGGCGGGCAGAAAATGGGAATTCGAGGGGCGGCGAAATTAGTGGCCTTGAGTAATATTCTCAGAGTAGAATATGCCTTAAAAGCATTGCGCTGGCGGCGTTACCAATAATCTATGGAAAGCCAGACAATTTTCGAAGCCGACTCCGTTACGTGCATTATTAAAGACGGCAAGAGCTTCTAAGAGACTCTAACTTGTCCTGACTCCCATGATAAGTGGGCTGGGAAAGGTTCTGTCTGCATCAAACGTGCCGTTCTTTGCAAATGCACCCGCAGGAATCTGGCTGTCATTGGTTTCAAGAATCAAATGTGTACGTGGGCACTTGGTCTGCTGTAGCCTGTGATCATGTCTAATCAGGTAACTGCACGGATAAACTCCTGGGTGTCAGCAATACTTTGCGCCCATACCTTCGAAGTGGGTCCGAGATGCAGGTGGATGCCACTGGATGGGTAAACAAATCTCACAGCGACCCGATCATATAGATTGCGCTGAGTGGGCAACCGATTCGGAAATATGAGATGTTGGATCCAATAGGATGTACTGCCAACAATAATCAGAATCATATATTCATGCGGTGCGCCTCGTCGATCTGCAATCAAATTGAGAGCAAAGCGACAGGGAAGATAAGCAGAGCATTTACCGCCTTGGCAGCGTCTTGAACCCATTGAGCCTCACTTGGCCCATCAGTACTACGTACTGCTCCTCACTGGGCTGCTTGAAGCCCATGAGAAGGTGCTCCATTTCCATTCGTTCCACGACTAGGACTTTGTTCGTGATCACATCCATTCCAGTGTATATTTGCATGGAGTCAGGAGTTTCGCCAGGTGTTCCGTGCCACTGGTACCCTTCCTTCGCACGAGTTCTGCCGTGGACCGGGTATCCAAAACTCGCGGAGATGTAATTTAGATATGATATCCTATATAGTTTGAATTTGGTTTGAATTTATTAGAATATGATAACTGACGTCCCTGCTGAGCACGCCCCTCGCGCCCGAGTCACTGATCAACGACAATTTCGAGCGACTGGATAATTTTGTATCAGTTCATCATGCACATTCAATAAAGCCTTTTTAATTGTTTAACTTTTAGTTAGAATAATGAACACTACAACGCCCGTGCACTTGGGTGCTGAACGGCGCTGATACTGGATGCCAAGCGGGGCTTGTTTTCGGCGGATGTGTTGGTAGTCTATCCCGAAGCGAGGCACGAGCGTAGTAGGTTAGAGAAGGGCATTTGCCAGCGTCAGTGCAGCACGTGACTGCTATTATCCGTACCACGTGGTGCTCGGCTAGAGTCCAGCCAGCTGAGCTCCTCCTGCCTGCTGCCTTCTGCTTTTCTCTTCTCCATCCACCACTCCCTGTCCTTCGATCGACGTCCGTCTTGGATTCTCGCAGCTTACTTTACAACTCTCTTCAATTTTCGCTTATTTACTGTACTACATGCTTAGCTACATTCTTGCTCCATCCAGGGACCAGTGTGGTCCTGATAGTTGGTACCTTCTGGGGCGGCGAGTTTATCCACCCGCCATCGCAGCTTACCTGGCTCACTCTTGCACAGGTTTGGGGGCCGGGTACCCTTCTCGGGGCTCTGCCCAGATAGTTATCTGAAAGATTCTGCATCCAGTCAATGCAAACATTCTCTCTCAGTGCTCACGCTCTCACCGAATGTTGCACGATCGCCCCCAGTGCCCCCACAAAGTACATTGTGTGACTGTCCGAACCAGTGGTAGTATGACCGAAGTTGTGATAACCGATAGTGGTAGTTCTGCCCCATCCCTACTAGTAATTAACGTGAGATCTGAGTGACTTTGGGGAAGTCACGTTTGCTTGATCTGGTCACAGTTTGAATTCTCAAGATTTTAAGGATCACATCGCCGTCTAGGAGTGGAGAAGTATATTCTACTCAAATCATGTCTCAAGCTTCAAGAATCGCTTGAGATGTGCACATAGGATGTCTACAGTTTTTACCAAAAGCAGTCGAACTCCATCGCAAAGCTTGGTTTCAAGAAAATGGACCAATTAGTACTTACAAGGGGTTTGGGGCTTATATAAGCGTTACACTTTGCTGGCGGGCGTTGCCCAACTAGCCTTAACCCGACTTACTTAGTATCTCAATCGGCCGTGCTAGACGAGTCACAAGCTTTGCACGCGGTGAATATTTGTATTTCCAGAAGTAACAATTTGGGCTGATCTCTTAACTCGTTATAGGCGCACGAAATATTCTGATAAGTGATGCGAGGGGGCGTCCTCCAGCATGCGCCATCTTACTTTAGGGACGTCGGTTTTCCTGTTCTATGGAATCCAAACCAAATGCAAACTGTTTTATCAGGTCTGAATTACATCTACGCGAGGTTTGGGTACCCTCGAGTTCTGCCAGATTCTACCAGTTCTGCCGTGGACCAGGCACAGCCAGTTTTACCAGTAATCTGGTTTGCAAAACTGCCGAGTTTTGCCAACAACATTAGAAAAATGATGGTAGCGGGCTTTGCCACGTAAGCTTGCCCTATGGCTCATATCCGGCTGACACACTATAGATAATAGCCTTCGACGCTGGAGATCTCCCGCTTCTGCCTCAGAAATGTCAACTCTCAGACCAATAATCACGATTTGTGGGACTACGGGCGTCGGAAAGTCTAAACTGTCCATCGAGCTGGCTCTGAAGCTTGCTCAGGGAATGCACGGGTGGAAAGGCGCGAGGATCATCAATGCTGACTCCATGCAAGTATACACTGGAATGGACGTGATCACGAACAAAGTCCCAGTCGCGGAAAGGATGGGAGTTGAGCACCTTCTCATGGACTTCAAGCAGCCTGGGGAGCAGTACGTAGTGGGCCAATGGGTCCAAGACGCTATCAAGGCGGTAAATGATCTGCTTATCTTACCTGTCGCGTTGCTCTCAACTTGATTGCAGATCGACGAGACGCACCGGATGGACATGATTCCGATTATTGTTGGCGGTACATCCTATTGGATCCAACATCTCATATTTCCGAATCGGTTGCCCACTCCAGGGCAATCATTGTCGGATTCCGTCGCACAGTCCATTGCCAACTTACCTCCCGACCTCCTTGAGCTATTCAATGCCCTTCCAGAGCATCCTCCATCTGCAGCATCTCACCCTCAGGATGCGTTGTTGCTGCACACACTTCTCACTGCGCTCGATGAACCAGTTGCTCAGCGATGGCATTGGAGAGATACTCGCAAAGTCATGGGAAGCCTTCGTGTAATCAAAGACACTGGGAAGGCCCCGAGCGAAATTATCATCGAGCAGT
Organism: Suillus americanus; assembly: GCA_016695465.1. Lineage (NCBI taxonomy): Eukaryota > Fungi > Basidiomycota > Agaricomycetes > Boletales > Suillaceae > Suillus > Suillus americanus. Next base: position 401,962 of record MU177900.1, read on the forward strand.
CTAAAATGGCGTTGATTCCAAGGTTTGAATTATCCCATCAGTGGTGTGGTATTTTCACCAAACTAGCGTAGGTATCGAACTTTGTGTTTCTGGCTCTATGCCGAGCCTTCTATCTTGAATGAACGCTTGGATGCAAGGGTAGATGATATGATCAAGGTCAAGAAGGTCTTAATCGGTGACTGCATGCTAACAGGTTCGTTTAGGAAGGGTTGTTGAACGAAATCAAAGAACTTCGAACAATTGCTTCCTCCCCCGCACGCAGTTCGCCTGGTGCAGTGGTCACAGGGCCGTCCGACGAATCAGCTGTACAGCAGACTGATTATACTGTCGGTATCTATCAGTCTATTGGTGAATCCTGTCAACTTTTTTATGACACCAACTTACAATAATTAGGATACAAAGAGTTTCATGATTATCTTGCTTCGCCAGAGCCCTCCGACAAGCTTTTTGCGTCCGCTGTGGAGCAAATGAAGTACGGAACGAGGCAATACGCGAAGCGTCAGATACGGTGGTTAAAGAACAAGCTTCTTCCTGCTATCTATAGCGCGAATGGCGGTGGTGATCATGCGACAGCCCTCCTCCCGGTTTACGTTTTAGACGCCACTGGTAAGTTTACTATTTTTGCATATCAAATTTCAGGCGGTGTGATTTATTCCCGGCAGAACTCGGTGACCAGTGGACATCTCGTGTTCTCAACCAAGGTGAACGTATCATTGAAGGTATATACTTTCTGTCTACCTCGCGCTTGCACTGATGGATCCTGTCAGCTTTCCTCGGCAATGGGACATTACGCGATCCCCTATCGTTGTCTGAAAGAGCGCGGGAGATGCTAACGATCGACGTCAAACCTACGAGGTATGTCCATCATGTTTTGGCATCCTCAACATTTTAGCCAACAACTTGGTAGTCCTACAGAAATATTGCGGGCGCGCAAGAAGGTCGTGTGCCCTGCATGTACCCTTGATCCGTCGCAGCCCTTCATGGTCGAAGATGGCTCTCAGTGGGAAGCCCACCGACGGTCCCGTACTCATAGAAGACATGCCTCGAGAGATAAGAAAATGCATGGACAGTCGGTCACCCGGCGCGCTACCGTCCATAGCGACATTCCCAGCAAGGTTGACGCTGAAGATTAGCAAGATTCTATCGAATAGATGAGGTCTACTTTCTTACGCACAGTTCGTCATTCCTTCTGGCATTCATTTACCGATCAGCATCATCGTTTTTGAATATCACTTTCGGGAGCTCTTTTCGTTTCAGGCAGTTATGCTCCCGGTAGTTCCTGTTTGCTTATTTATCCCACGCAATGACCTTTGGAGGAGGCGGGTTAATTTTCCTCTTGCGCCGAGGTCATTATCGATGGGTTCGTCCAGAACGACTTATATTGCGTATCCACGATGCACTGATATGACCAAATATTACTATGGGGCTAGCGGAGCAGCCTCCCTACTTGTTTTCTTGAAACATATGCTCATTTAGTTTTGTCTGGAGCAATGTTGGGTACAGGATGCCGAAGAAGCACACCTGAATGAGTGAACGTTGTGAAATGAGTAGTAGTATCGACGGACAAACGTTGTACTGTAGTTTCGTGAAAATTTGTGGTTGAGTGCAATGTTGATGTCGTCGTCCCACATCTCGCTTGCCACTACTGTCACAGCACCCTCAGCGAGTGCTGCGACCATTGCCCCTCATTACCTTAACTGCTCCTTTCGAATCCACTTTCAGAGGCGGAACCAGTGACGGACTCCTGTAACCCGACTTTCTCTTCACTTTTCAACCATGACTTCCATGGCGGACGTTCCGGTGTACATGTTACCTGGAGTACCGGTGGTGCAACCGCCTCATCTCGAGGGTCTTTCAGATCCGTCTCTTTCAACTGAAATTTTACCAGGTCCACCTTCCCTGCTGTCTGTTCAGCAGGCTGCGCACAAGCGCGACCCAAAGAAACCAGGAGCTTTTGTGTCATATCTCCCAGCATCTGATCCAGGCACCACCTACTCTGGCTTAATGGCTTCTACTGCCCTCAGTGCCACAGATGCTGAAGGGCAACGGCGCAAACGTGCTAGGGTCGACAAAGGGTAAGTCATCGTATTCCACCTGGTCCCAACACTAATCATCTCTGCTGTCGTGCTGCAAAAACGATCCACCCTCGTCCCCCTTCAAAATTTGCCACGTCGCTGTCCGCTTATCCTCAAAAAAGAACCGCAAATGGAAGGGCTCAACGTGCATCTGCTCGCAACTTGAATAGCAGTGCTATTCCTCCGTCGGATCTCATCGTCGCTGAAGCATCTTCTCGCCAACCCAGTATACCCCCACTCCAAGACTCCGACCCTTTTCCGATAAACCATGAATTTGACGAGCTTTCAATTTCTCGAGCCACCTCTGCTCCCGCTCCCGATGAACCCTTGCCGCCCCAGCTGCCTCCTCCAGTCGTATCAAATGGAAGAGGAAGACCGAGAAAAGACAAAGGAAAAGGAAAAGAAACTGAGAAACACGCTGTAAAGATCAAGGAGGAACCAATGACCACGTACTCGCTCTCTCCTGACCCTTCACTTCCACTGGTGCGCATTTGGTCCCTTACTTACGATCATACCCCTCATTGCTGTGTCGTTTAGTTGAACGAAGATCACTGTTCATCCTGCCGGTCATTGGGAGCTCTGGTATATTGTGATGGATGCCCACGAGCCTTTCATCTCTGGTGCCTGGACCCACCAATGGAAACCGTGGACTTGCCGGAACTCGGCGAAAGGTGGTTTTGTCCTAGTTGCACGATTCGGAAGGTGTGTTTGTTCCATTGCTAGGACTCTGTACAAGAACTTCATCCCATGCTACAACAGCATCCACCGAGCAAACCCCCCCCTTCCTTCATGTCGCCCCTCATTCATCAAGCACAGACAAACATTCCGAAGGAATTCCAGCTTCCAGAAGATGTTAGAAGTTTTTTCAAGGACGGTATGTCTCTTCGTGGCCGCTTTTATGTCAATAGTCTCATCGTCGATGAACTAGTTGCTACTGGTTCCAATGGGTGTTACATTGATAGCTCAGAGATCAAACCACCTCGCCTGAAGTGAGAGTGAAATTTCACATGTCTCCACTGGTTACTCAATGCTTGTAGTCGCCATGGTCAGCTCGAGGAACGCGAACCTTACCGCCTCAAGGACAAGAACGGTGTCCCTGTGCTTTGCTTCCGCTGCGGAACATCTACCCTTCCCAGTGTTGTTGATGTATCTGCTCCACCAGCAAAGCGTTCCAGGAGGTCAACCTCGTCCTCCCATAGTGCCACTCCCGAAGTTTGGAGAAGCATGGTGTCCTGCGATTACTGCAATCTTCATTGGCATTTAGATTGTCTCGACCCGCCTCTCGTGGCTATGCCTCCGTTCAATAAGAAGTGGATGTGTCCCAACCACGCAGATCACGCTTTGGTAAGTTCTCACAGTCCTTTGGTTGGACTTGCATAATCCACTGTGCTCCCAGCAACCCAAGCGTCGCATTCCAAAACAAAATCCACCCATGATAGACATAACAAAACCGCGCCAGTTTAATAATGGCAACATCGACATCATCCACCCACAAGGCACCTCAATGGCAGAGAAGTTAGTCCTTGATGAAATCCTTATCAATGGCCGAAGATATAGGGTTCCGGAGAAAGTGATCATGCTCGATTTCTGGAATAAGATCAGCAGAGATCATCATCTTGATCAAAGGTATGTGTGTGGCATCGATGGGTAACGGTCGTTAATGCGGGAATAGGCCACCAGTGTCCGCGATGTCTTCGCCGCTGACGTCCCTGAGCTCTTTGGATGATTTTGATGACAGCATCGGCACATTACCAGAAGGTCCTCTTATCTCACGAGATGAACTGCATGCTGCACAGGTAAGAACCGTTTGAGGGCTTCCATCATCGCACCATTTCAGGGTTAACACGGTTTATAGGCATTGTGCAATTTCCAGCGAATGCTGACCATACAAACAGAGCAGAGACATGATCCTATCGGTAGTTCAAGGAATCTCGTTGATTCCAGTACACAAACGGAAGCAGAGTTACCACCTACGATACCTTTGCCCCCGCAGGTGGAGGTATTGAGAGCGTCTACTAATAAGGCATGTTGACTGATCACTTGTATATTTGTGTCGTTGAGGAGGGTTCTTGCAGCGCAAAGCACCTATGAAGTCCGCTCTCCCTGCGACTGAGAATGGTTCCGCCAACAAGTCAGCACAAAAAACTCTCGACCAGTCGGCTCCAGTGCGGCCCAAGAGGGCGCGAACTGCGGTGAAACAGGAGGCGGAGGAAATCAATTTACGTCTGCCTGATAACTCCTCCGAGAAGCAAGCAGAGGCTGTGAGTACTGTGGATTTATTCGGGTCTGTCACTTACGTGTGTATGCTCCCGAACTTTGTAGCAAGGGAAGTCCACGAGAACTACTCGCCAACGCCGGAAGCCCAGACCATCGGAAACAGCAAAGGATGAGGGTGCATTCGTGGCAAGCGCCCAGGCCCCCGCGCCGGCATCTAGTTCCATGATCCGATCTGTGGGTCCTGATACTTCTGACTTGAGTAGTGCTTCGGTATTACCCACCTCCAATCCTCACAAAGTCAATACACCTATTACTCCCAAGGCCTCAGTCACAATCACCCAGTCTGCCCAGTCTGCTACTCCAACGTTGAAGATACGATTACCGCGACTGAGCGCTGTCAGCGCTGCAGTACATTCGAATGCTGCACCACCCGTGACGGCACCTGCACACACTGCAGCAAGCTCTAAGGAACCTCGCCCGAAGCGCCGGTTACGACGACAGACTTCTGACACTGCTACTGTCTCATTCAGCGGCACGTCTTCATCTGCAACTGATGGTGGTGACGAATTTGAACCAAACAAACCCAGTAAGGTTTTCATTTATTGCTATCCATCCAAGTTTTAATGTAGGATGTCTAGGACCTAAGCCACCCAAGAGAATCCGTGGATGAGTTCCATGGACCACATGTTGACATGCAGTACAAAAAGGATGGGGTGTAGAAGATCATATATATCTTGTCACATCGAAAGTTAACATAAATCTTGATAATAGGTGTTTGTTTTGTTTGGCCATGTTAGGAAGTCATTGGAAAGATGAACCATATTACTACAAGTTGTGCTAATGACACGATGGTGTTACAAGGTACTCATGATGTGTTGCAGTGCGCCGATTATCCTGTTATTCTGCACTGCTTCGACGTTGATGCGATGATCCACTATCCTTTGTTATGGTTGACTCGCGTTCGAGAATCACAGCAAACGTTGATGTGACCCTTGGACACGGCGCCTTCAATGACCATTGGTTTGCATAGCGCAGTTTTGCTTGTGGTTCAGTTGCCTCTATTCTTGAGCATGTACTGACTCTCTTGCTGAACGAATTTTTTACCTTGTAGTTACTCACAAAGTCTCGCATACACAGATCGGCACCTTAACATTCCTTCGCCGATCTGGGGCCCATTATCGTGTCGCTTGCATCACCAATTCACTTCGCGAATGACACCCATTGAACACCGTATTTTTACTTGTTGCTTTGGTTTCCGTCAGGAAGTTATTGTGAACCCTGATAACATCACCATCTCGGCCAATAGATCCTTCGAGCCATGCCGTGTTCATCGCCACATGATGTGCATGACATACGACACTCGCGTCGCAACTTCCAAGGGGCTCGGCAAATGGTCGATCAAGGCAATTATCGTATGCCTTCTCGCGATGCTCTCAGCCGATGCGCCTGCAATGGATCTACAACCCTTCGGTATTCAAATCACGTATATTCATTCTCTTTGCAAGAGGATCCAACTTTGAAACCGCCGACATTTTTTCGACCAGTTATGTTACGCGTGCTATATCTACTGGATTGTCATTGTTCAACTAAAGTACTGGTCTGCCTTTTAACCTGGCTCGATAATGTCTCCGCCAGTCGTTCAGTACGTTGTTCCCAAGGGGCCCACTATACTTGCAGGTCGTGAGTCCGTTGATCTTCCGGGTTACGACCTATGGCTGCACTTTGTGAGTTTCACTCAGCCGCTTGGTTCTCAGTCCCTCTGATAAGAGGAACGTTGTTAGGTGGACAACGTTCATGCATTCGATGGGTCCATTGATATCGAGCGTTTCCACGACGCCCTGGCAAGCACTTTGCAAATGTACCCTCATGCCGCGGGGAAACTGTGCACAACCGGCGGTCGTTGGTTTGTAAGTATTACGAAGCTTTGCATGGCCAGCCGAGACTCAAAGACTTCAGATCCAGCTGACAAATTCCGGACTGGCTGTTGAGGCCGAGGACCGCAAGGAAGAGTTGTCCACCTCTTTTATTCAAGGAGACTGGGTCATTCAAGACGACCTTTCTCCCTTGCTCAGCCAACCACCACCAGATACTATCATCATCAATGGTAGTGCTTCCCTGGTTCGTTTCAAAATAACAACATTCAAGGATAGAACATGTCTTGCGGTATCATGGCACCACACTCTCGGTAGGTCTTTTACATGACTTACGAATCATTTTCTCAGCAGGGTCGGAAATGGCAGGAGATGCGGTAGCGCTTTGTCGGTTCATGCAAACATTGTCCCTGTTCTATCAAAGGGTGGAGCCAGATTTCTCTCCTCCAACTTTCGATAAACACCAGTACCGAACCCCGGAGCCATCTACGTCCTCAGACTTTCTTCCACTGATGCCTCATTTGTGGGTCTCTTACCCTTTCGATGAGCTCGAGACCAAATATGCCGAGGCCTGCGAGGATCTAGGAAACCTAAGGTGGAGATTTCATGAACATCATCTTCATGCACTCCACTCCATGCTCAGTGCCGATGAGGAGGGCTATCTTTCGTGGCACGATTGCCTCACGGCGTACATCGTCACTCTGTTGAATCGTTCTATGCCTAGGCCCATTCGCATGGTCACGAATGTCGCTAATGTGAGGTTTTCGGTAAACATTCCAGATTATTTCTGACCGCGCTGCAGTTTCGGCGTGTTGAAGCTCACTATATCGCAAGCGATGTTGCAGGGAATGTTATCCAGAATGTCTGTGGCATATTCCACGAAGCGAGTGTTTATTTATCCGCCCATAGATCCCGACCGGGACCCTGCCATCTCATATGCGAGGTATCGCCATTTCTGTGCGGGAATCGATCGTTCGGTGCCGTGACCGGATGTTCCTCGATGATTGGATGGCTGTGGCAAGCGATATCATGCTAGCGACTGCCAATGCCGGGAAATCTTTCTTCTTTACTTCGCGCCCTGGTGTGATGACAGTTAATTCTAATGTTGCGTAAGAGTTTTCTGGGTCTTTCTTAAACACACTCTCCTGACTGTCACTTGGCAGGATTGATTGGTGTGGCGCCCACTTCGGGTTTCCTGATTCTTCCAGTTTCTTTACAACTGGGAGTTTGAAGTTCTATTTCCGGCCCTTCAAATCGAATCCTACGCTGTGCGATGGCACTTGGCGACCCCGAAAAGGCTCGGTGGACCTCTCTATGGGCGTTCCGAGAGTACTGAAGGCTAAGCTTTTAGACTGCCTAGTGTTGGATTTTGAGACTATCCTTTATCGGTCACCATAGGACACCGAGCTGTGATTGGATACTGGTGCCCAGCCAGGAGCGACGCCGTGAACATTATGTATGCGCCAACATATCGTTTAAGTTGCGCGTTGTATATGATCCTTGTTCATTACAAAGGAAACGCTTGTACACCGTGGTGATATTAACACTATCTTGTTCTTCGTTCGTTGACGAATTGAAAATAAATCCACAAATTTTCATACTATGTGCAAAGGGTCTGTTCTGAAATCCAGAGTGGTCCTTGAGAGTCAGTCCTTGGAGTCACTGTTGAAATGATCATAGCGCGAGCATTGCATGCGTCCGAGTCAGGTTGCCGGATCCCTTATCGCTTAACATCCGTTCCTTGTTCATTCCATCTATATTTAACCAATAGTCCGAGATCATAACCACTGAACTAGTGCATGACCTTATCATTATGGTGATGAGTGCACCTTTGGAGGATCTTGTTAAAGAGTGGCTTCGCCTCGATCCAGTGCGTGCTAGAGGCTGCTGCTTTGGATGTTGCTCAGAGTTACTCTAGAATGAATCCACAAGAAAGGATGTGGAACACCTGTGGAATAATAACGCTGTCGGCGAGTTGGAAAGACGTATGAGGTGTGTTACCACTGTAGCATTATGAGTGACGGTCCCGACAAAGACTCCATGCTAATCATGAGACGCACATAGGACACGCATAGAATTTGGCACCGCAGGTATGGATGTTCATGGTTAATTCAGTCTGACACCCTGAGGTTTAAATTTACAAAGGCCTGAGGGGAAAGATGGAGGCCGGATGGTCTCGCATGAATGACCTGATCGTGATTCAGGCATCCCAGGTGGGTTGGTCAAGATGTTAAAATCGTCGAGAATATGACGTGGCTAACTCCTTGCGATAGGGCTTGTGCGCGTATGTCCTCGAACACGTTGAGAATGCTGCTACCCGTGGAGTAGTCGTAGGACATGACCACCGGCACAACTCAGAAAGATGGGCTCAGCTTACTGCAGCTGCTTTCATCGCCAACAATGTCAAGGTTTACCTGCACAATGGACTTGTACACACTCCGATGTATGGGATCAACCCTTTTGCGATTAATTCTGATGTAGATCAACTGTGCTCGAAGGGTTCCATTTTCCGTAAAAGCGCTCAATGCCGCTTGTGGAGTCATGATCACAGGTACGTTGCACTTTTTGTTGCAGAGTCGCGCGCCTTCAAGCTGGTTTCCGATCTAGCAAGCCACAACCCGAAGGTCAGGCAGACGTAAGTTATGTATTTGGAGTCTAGCTCATTGAAGTTTTCCTATAGCAAGACAATGGGTACAAGGTTCGACCCTGATTACAACTCTCATAACGTTCCACTTATCATTGGCTAGGTTTATTGGGAAAATGCGGTCCAAGTGACACATGTGGCTTGTGTTTCTATCCTTTAGCACTAATTTTTTCCCCTCTTTTAGATCATAGGGCCGCATGATATCGGAATCGCACGGTCCATTATGCAACATTTGGAGCCCAGAGTGCATGATGCTTCCCAAGTAATTGAATCAGGCCTGTGCATCGATTGTACGGAGGAGATGAAAAAGGGGTACTTCCATTCTCTCAGCAATCTGCGCGCAAAGATGTTATCGTAAGATGTTAGCTACCACCTGTCATTCTGACCCTAATGAGTCATCAGATTTGACGGAGCTTCAGTGGCGTTCGTAAACACATCTATGCATGGCGTCGGTGATCCATTTGCATCTCGAGCCTTCGAGATTGCCGGATTTTCGCCATATACGCCTGTCAAAGAACAGCAGCACCCTGATCCCGAATTTCCAACGGTGAAGTTCCCAAACCCCGAAGAAAAGGGTAATAAATACCCCCATTTCCTGTGATTATAGCCCTGACGACCAAGCTTTCAGGCGCACTTGTGTGCTGAATTTTGTATGTTTGGAGCACCGGCTGACTTTTTCCCAGGATCTTGCCATAGCTACGGCGAACGCTAAAGGGGCATCGTACGTCCTTGCACAGGACCCGGACGCAGATCGCTTCTCTGCGGCCGAAAATTGGTATGCATGAGGCTTTCTGTACTGGCTGACTTCATAAGAGATCGATCTATAGTGATGGAAAGTGGGTAACGTTCACTGGTGATCAACTCGGAACATTGTTTGCCTATCATGTATTCGAGACCTACAAGGCTTCCAGCAAGCCAATAGGTAAGTTCGGCATGATTCGTTGCCAGCCTGCCTGAACATATCTTTAGGCAAGTTGGCCATGGTTGCTTCGACAGTCAGCTCCAAGATGATTGAAGCCATGGCGCAAATCGAAGGGTTTCGCTTTGTTGATTGTCTCACAGGTGTGCACTGCAGAATAAATTTTCTGCGAGACGCCGGAAACGATTCGTGTCGTCCTAGGCTTCAAGTTCATTGGCAACACTGCTTTAGATCTTGTCCAGGCCGGGTATGAAGTACCATTTGGTTATGAGGAAGCGATAGGGTACATGTTCGGTTCTGAAATCAGGGATAAAGATGGGGTGGCCGCAACTGTGAGTCGCCCTGCTAACCATTTTCTTCTCTCTCACCCAGATCGTCTAGATGGTATTTGCTCAACTTGCTGCAAGCTTACGGGCACGAGGCACTACAGTAAGCGCACATTTGCAAGAACTATATCGAAGGTGAGCCGTCCTCACCACAATTGTCGTGGCTACGAGTTTATCGTGAACCAAGATATGGATATTTCGAGGTCCGTATGCACTCGTCCGTCGCCGTGGATATCATCTCATGGATTCCGAACAGACGAGCAATAGCTATTTCATCTGCACCGACCCTCTTGTTATAGAGAATATCTTTAGAAAGATTCGCTCCTCTGGTGATATGGTATTGTTCAGCGTGATTAAAATGGCAAGGAATAAACATCATCATTGACAGGGCTCATCTCAAGGACGCTCCTATCCGTCCTCGATTGGCGGACTGCAGATACGGAGCGTTGTCGATCTAACGGAAGGGCACGGCTACGATAGCACGAACGCACCCACTTATCAACCCCAATTACCGTTGTCCTTGGGACATATGATACAGTTCAGGGCATCATCCGATTCAGACGACTCTCGGATTGTTCTGACAATTAGGTGAGCTAAGGTGACTGTAGTTGCAACTACGCGCCATGTTTATTTTCTGCACAGGACAAGTGGGACCGAACCAAAGGTAATCGCTCTTGGGTGTCTTCATATAATGATGTGTCTGAGCTTCTCCGTATCAACCTGCATAGATCAAGTACTACCTCGAAGGCAGTGGGAGCAACCGCCAAGCTGTGCACAGCTTACTTGGTGGTGTAGTGGATGATCTAGCAGAAGACTGGATGAATGCCGCTGAGAACGGACTAGGTCGACCATGATTGCATTGTAAACCCACTTCTTGTTGTTTGTCATTATTCTGTACTGTAGCCACCGTGCACAAGTCGAAGTGTGATAGCTTGGCTTGATATGGATCTACAAGATGGACTAGGACGACAATTATTTTCTCCCAGATAGGCTACTGTCGCGCGCAGGCATCATCAATAATTCCTACCTGTACCGAGCAAGTCGGATAGGATGCTCTGCAGCCACTTATGTCCCGATATCTGCAGGAACCGCTGGCATTGCTGGGATCTTATGAATGATGTTGATGTTCACGGCTAATTCTGTAAACAGATAGAATCGACGAAAGGTAGTTGGATCATGGCGTTCTCTTCCTTCGACTACCATCGAGCCTCTTCGACGTTTCCCATATGTCAACGGTGACTTCATGCTCAAGCATAGACGCCGCTAGTAATCTATCTCAAACACGAGGATGAGCGTCAAACAGACATCAACGAGAAACTCCGCACCTCGCCACCTTCATCAAGTGAATGAGATCGTCCGCTGTTATAGATGGGTCTTCTTGGCGTTGACGCACAAAGTCTTCTTGAATGTGCTATGTGAAAGTCAGCCATGCAAGACGCGCTGTCCGTTGTTGCACATACCCGCGACGTCTCCTCTGCGACTTGAACAGTTCCAAAACACCGTTTTGCAGCCGCCAGGAAAGAACGGTATGCCGCCAGCTTTACAGTATCGGGTATCTTTATCTGGTCCCTCGGTTTGTAAAGATTGTCCTTGAGCGAGGGTTTCGTTTCCAGAGGTACAGTGAATCCCGTCTGTCACGGTAGGCACGGGTAAGTGGTTCGGAATCATAATGAAGGGAGGTCTATATTACTTGGAAGAAGGCACTTTTCCGCCCATCACATAGCACCATCGTTACTATGTCTGTCGGAAATGAGAATTTACTGAATGGGAAGGAGTACTCGAGCGTCTGAGCATCCATGACTTCTTGGACAGCCCTGATGTTCATGATGCCTGCAAAGCCATATCAACATGAGACACTAAGGCCAGAAGGAACCGTTACCTTTTTCTACAAGCTTGCCCTCCTGCACACCATTCTCTGTTAGCAGTAAGGTGGTCCCTTGAGGGACTTGCAGATAGCCCGAGTGCAAATCCTCATCCTTGCTTTCAGGACTAAAGCTTTCTTTGTTAAGAAGATCCAGGGAGAGGGGCACAGTAAGATACTGAGGCAGCAAATCAGAAAGTACATAGTGAAGGGTAGGTAGTGCGGGTGATGACGGTGTGGGTGAAGGAAAACGTGACAAAGTGAGGGATGGAGGTAGGAGGGGAGTGACCCGAGTGTAGCTGTATCTGGTATGAGACGAACTCGTTTGACAGACAAGGGAAAAACTGACACTTTTGCGGAAAGCTCGAGAACAAGCCACTGTGCTGCGACTTCATCGCCTGCGAGGGCCTCGTCGGCAATCCATTTGATGAGATCATCTCGAACACTCGCTAACTCTTGCGTGGGCGACGCATCACTTGTAGATTGTACTTTATGGCACAGAACATGGAGTGATGGGACCATTGGAGAAGATTCAGCTTCTGAATCTAGACTGCCCCAGATTGAGCATCAATCGCAAAGATGGTCTGTGTACTCACGACTCGGATGTCAAAATTCCAATAAACGTAACGACGTCAGTAGCTTTGAGTGACTGAGCGGCCTCGTTGTCATAAATCTAACGAATGACAAATGAGCCAGGTTTCTGGCCAATCACGCGTGTCTACCTTGACTTGAACGCCGATATGAGGCGCATTTGGCACAGGAAACTTATGAGGTTGAGGTGGGCTTTGACTAGAAGAGCTACCTGTGAAGATCAGACGCAAGCACCTCAATTCATAACGTCGAACACACCACAATACGATCGGGAAGTCAACTCTTCTGTTCTCCAATCCGTCTGTCCTGGCACCGTAACGGCCCATAAAGCAGTAGCCTCTTTAAGGTCACAGTAATCAAAACTCGAAGGCCATTCACTAGCAGGCATATTCTGCGAGATCCCCCAACCACCGCATTTATTTTCGTTTAAGCTCGCGAGATACATCTCTGGTGAAGATGAAGTGTCCTGTACCATGCCATGAAATCGCACCAAAGATCTATGTGCGAATGATTCAGGAGGATGGTTCACATCTAACGGAAGGACCTGGTACATCATGATCAATAACGGTGCTGTCAATGCAAGATTCCATAGATCCCAACCAACCTCGCGAAGCGTATCATCAGAATTTAGAAAGACGTCCGAAAAATGGCGAGCGACGACAGCGGGGAACTGATCGATATCCCCGGTGTGCTCCTCATAGAGTTCTTGGACTACTTTTGTAGGATCGTTGATAGCGTCTATGAGAAAGGCGGATACCATGATGAATAGCGGAACTGGTTTGCAATTGCGGCGGGCGCGTTTAGCGGCGACGCGCCTCCACGCATAGCCGTTCGGCGTTACTAAGCATTCGGCTGCATCATCCGTGACTGCGCCAAAGCCAAGCCAAAGCGACTTGGACTTCACCACGACCAACCATGCCTCTCTTCAACCGCTCAAAGAAGCGTGGTGACTCCTCCGAAAATGGCCAGGATCAGAATGGAGGGAGTCAGAAGGAGAAAGGAAGCTGGAGGAAACCAGCAAGTTAGTCCACCTGCTCAAGAACCCTTGGGAAGACTCTGACGTCTGCTTATTACGCTAGATACTGCGTTCAAACAGCAGCGACTCAAGGCGTGGCAGCCTATCTTGACGCCAAAAACTGTTCTCCCAACTCTGTTCATTATTGGGATTATATTTGCACCGATTGGCGGCTTGTTGGTGTGGGGCAGCAGTCTTGTGAGTTCTAGGTTACCTTGTGCTATTCATTATCTGCAACTGTGATCGAATAGGTCTCGGAAATGACATTCGACTATACGACTTGTTGGAATCAGTCAGTGTCGACGTCGCCCAGCAACCTCACCTTCACGGACATGCCTTACACATATAACCTACGATCATCAGACTCGGACAAAACGATCACACCTCCCAAATTCGCTTACTACTATAATGACACAGAACTGGAGGCCCAGAAACATCAATGCTACATCAAATTCGACGTCGTATCCGACCTGGCTGCTCCAGTATTCCAGTATTACAAGCTCACTAACTTCTATCAGAACAACCGTCGATATGTGCAGAGTTTGGATACGTCTCAATTGCAGGGCGACTATGTGTCCGCGGATACTCTCAGTAGCAGTAATTGCAAACCTCTTGGCTCCACTGCAGACAACAAGGCTATCTACCCCTGCGGATTGATCGCTAACTCTGTTTTTAATGGTGCGTCTTACTGAGCATAGTGCAGTGTCTAGGATTCTGATGACCTGATGTTGTACAGACACCTTCTCTAACTTTACGTTTATAAGTGACCCGTCAGGCAATCCCGACCCATCAGGCAATTCCGACTATAATTTCACAGATTCTGGCATCGCCTGGCCTGGTGAAGCTAAGAAATACAGCGCCACGTCAGGTTACACCAATAACCTGGATGAGGTCGTACCTCCTCCGAACTGGGTGCTGCGCTATCCAAGCTACCCCAACGCTAGTTCCATACCAAACCTGCAAGCGGACGAGCACTTCCAAAACTGGATGCGGACGTCAGGTTTGCCGACGTTTAGTAAGCTTTATGGGCGCAACGATACTGGGACTCTACTTGCGGGCCAATATCACGTCCTTGTCTATATGAGTATGGTGGTCGTCACTGCAACTGCATCTATTTCTGACTGCTGTGCTTGTTTTTCAGATTATCCGGTTCAGGGCTACAAGGGAACGAAATCTCTCGTCATTTCGACGGTGTCTTGGATAGGTGGGAAGAACCCGTTCTTGGGTTGGGCTTATGTTGCAGCGTCGGCTGTCTTTGTGTTCCTTGCATTAGCGGGCACTGTCCGACACCTTCTCAAGCCGAGGTATGGTGGTTTTTCGTGTATTATGAGACCATGGCTAAATGCGCTGCAGACGTTTGGGAGATATGTCATTGCTATCTTGGAACCAATAGAGCATGTTGAATTTCACGAACACTCGTATGTACTGGAGGCTGGCCGATTTGACCCTGTAATATCATTTCATGAACTTACCCCGCCGCACATCATATATTATCTATTCTATGGGTTACAGTGAAGGGGTATAACCGATGCCGTCGCAGCTTATAATGACGAAACCTGATGGATTCTGCTCGATATGAAATGTAGCGCCGGACATTTGTTCCGCTATTTTTATTGCAGTTCTGTGGAAAGATTCGAGTTATGGTAGATTGATGTCGAAGGTACCACCTCACCTTGTGTGATCTGTAAGAGGTCCAGTTTTGACTGTTGAGCGGCCCTTTGCTAGAGCTAGGAAGATGATAATCTGGTCCTGAAGTTCAAAATTTAGCGGACTGAACTCCGACTGAGCAAATCGCTGACTTGTAAATACTCATCCACGCAACCATCATGACGAAGATTACGAAGGAGCTCCTCTGCAGCTTCGTTTCCAATCTCTTCTGGAGCCTTACTCTTGGTGCTAACTGAAGATCCCCCTATCACACACCCATTATCAGTCTCAGCGAATAGCAAGATCCCCCCTCCACTGCCGAACGCCTCTTCTTGGGCCTCTCTGACCGCGTTGATGCGGATAGCAGTAGGAGAAACGCCACCAGCGAGTAGTGTAGCACGCGCAGCGTTTTTCATGCGTTCTGCAAGAATGAAAGGAAGGCCTCCGACCCGTGCTTCGCCTCTGATGAGCTGAACGGGGCCCCTCTCTGTAAGGGTTACTGGAGGGAGTGGCTCTGTGAGGGAGGGAATACTACAAAACACGGCTCCGCCTCCTTTGGGGAAGTACCCTCGTCGTATAATTTTGAGGGCAATGTCCACGCCGAAATGACGTTTCATGAAGGGCAAGAAAACATGCTGGGTGTAATCTATTTGAGGAGCTTGTGATGCATTGGTTCCTCCGCGGAGAGTTAGTTGGGAAGGTGGAGTGGGCGAGGAGGAAAATAGTAAACACGGCAGGGAGACTTGGAGAAGCAGGGATGTCGAGCCCGCTGTTCCGGGGTCAGCAGTTAATGTTTTAGGTAGTTCTATTTTCGCGGGTTTGAAGGTGACGCTTGTGGATGCCAAGTGCACGCCCTCTGTTTCAGCTGAAGAGATGGTGGCTGCAAGATTGATCCCTATCGGAGTCAGCTATACTGAAATACAAAGCTGATAGTGCATACCTGCTTCATGTTGTTTTCGGAGGCCCGGAGGTGTTCGATTATGGCGAACGTTTGGTATGGATATTGGTTTTGCCAATAGTGCGGAGAGAGCGACAGCGTTACGGAGGATTTGGCCACCACCTTCACAAAAGCTTCCATCAATATGCATGGAAGTCATGGTGTGATGCATTCCAAATCGGGTAAATCAATTGAAATGGTCCGTGCGTTAGTGCAAAGGATATAAAAGGGACTTGGTCACGACTTGAATCTTTACCACTCTGGCCTTTTGGCTTAGATCAAGTGTAGTATCTGTTCTTAATAGTTTAACCACTATTATGAGGGCACCGCCCTCATTCTTTGGTTATCAAATTTTTGCCGCCCTTGTTCTCACGAGCTCTGCTTGCAACTCGAGGGACATGATGACCTTGCTGCTGCACTACTGGCTTGTGTCGTCGGGGGATCTTTTTTCCCAAACTCTTTCTCTTTGTAGAGTCGCTATCGAATTTTCACTTGAATTTTCGTGGTGCTTTGCAAACAGCATGAGTCTTGGTAGTAATGCAGCTGTCATCATTGAAACGTCCTGTTGTGGGGGAGATCAGTGTCTTGAACTCTCGTCTATAGAATAATCTACAAGAGTGATATCAATCAAAGGAATGTGTAGCAAACAATGCAGGGGTATCTTGGATGAGGGTCCTCCAAAAAATTAGGTACAGAAATACTAAACGTATGTATGAGCCGTCATAATGAACAGAGCACTACCGTTGAAGTCCAGATCCAAGCTAGAGAATCACATGAGGTAAGAGTACACAAAATGAAATATCAACTCACCGCGCTCCGTTGTCGCGGGAGCCATGCAGTAGGAGCAGGCTTGCCTTTCGACGGATTTGATGCGTTTCGAAGCTTCACCATGCCGTGGTTGAATACGCAGCTAGACATCAGCGCTTGCTCTTTGTGGTATTGTTTCTCGAGGTCGAGGCGCATCGCCTGAATGGGTTAATTCATGAGCTCCGACCAGACGCCTTATTACACAAAGTTCACGTACCCTCTCGCGTTCAACTTCCTCCTTCAAATCTTTGATCTGAGTTTGGAAGCTTCCCTCGGCCTCTTCGAAAGAGGACTGTACGACAGTTCACCTATCAGAACATTGATCAGCCAAGTAGACTTGAACTCACCGTCGAACGGCCACCGAGCTTGGCTTGCTCCTCCTTGAAAAGCTTGTCCTGAGACTTGATAAACTAAGAACAGGAATGAGCAAGCAACAATCTTTCTTGCCCGTATCACGTACCTGCCGTGCTTTAGCAAGCTTATCTTGAGTGGTTTTCAATTGCTCCTTGACAACCACGTTGTCTTCATGCATACTCAATAGCCTTGCCTTGATATCTTCTGGTACATCTTTGCCAGAGACCGACGCTCGCAAGTCACTGGTAGCAGTCAGCAATGCAGATCACCATAAACAACTGCAACCACCTACCCAAAAACTCGCTCACGCTGGAGCATCTTCTCTCTCTGACCAATGCCGTCGTTCTGCAGGTTCACCTTCTCTAGCAGGAGCGCATTGACCTGCTCCAATTGCATCTTATTCTTATCGCTCAGCTCCCTGATCTGGTTCTTTAAACGATTCATATCAGCTTCCATCCCCGCCTTGTCTTCGTTGAGCGATTCTCGCAATGATGAAAGGATGTCGAGCTGGTCCTTGTTTACGAGATTCACTGTGAAGCACCGCCAGTCAAAAAGAGTAGCACTACCGATATCCAAAGACTTACGATCCGATTTGGCAATTGTTAGCTCCCTCTTCTGAGTCTCAAAGGCAACTTCAAGCTCAGCGTGCTCTTTCCGCAAAGAATCTAACTGATCGACCGTCTCGTTAAGACGTTGTCGTAGCGCAATCGCAGCTTCCGGCCTGTGAATGATTTGTATCGGCTGTTTGTGTGGGAGAGATTCACCTACCCATCTCCTAGCGCTTTGCCACTTCGGATTTCCTCAAGGTCGCGTTGCAACACCAACTTTTCTCGATGTGCGGTCATATAATCCGCTTCGTACCGTCCCTTCATCCTATTAGCGTCCTCTAGCAGGTTCTGGAGGACAAGTATACGGCTGGCATCGGCTTCGTTCTTCTTGATTGATTTCAACTCCCGTTGCAACTTCTTCACCTGCAGCTTCAAATCCGTCATCGTCGTCCCTGTAATGGCATCATCTAACTCTCCATCAAGACCAAACGAGTCGCCCATAAGCTCTTCCTCAGTGAGTTCATCGTTGTCCCCCGAAGGATCTGTCGCCTGCGTTTCCGTCCTCAATGTAGTAGGTGCCCGATGCGAAGTGAGTTCCATCTCGCGCATACGTTCCTGATAGAGCTCCAACATCTCGGTATCCTTCTTGCGCTCCTCGGTAGTAATCTTCAACTTCGTACGGGATTGTTCCAACTCGAACTTCACTGTCTCGACCTCTTGTGACCGAGTTGAAACCTTCCCTTCAAGTTCAGCTATCTGGTTTTTATAGGATTCTATGAGTGGCTTGAATGCGGCGACCTTGCGGTAGTCCTCCTCAAGCGCTGCGTTCTTGTCGACGAGATCGGCATTTTGTGCCTCCAGCGACTGAATAACAAGTCATTGAAGTGGTCGACATGGTTACAACACAAAGAACAAACCTTGACGTGTTGTCGAAGGTCAGCGCCCTCCTGGAGTTTCTTCTTATACTTCTCCATGACGTTCTCTGTCTTTTGTAGTCTATCAGCTGCATGACGATACCTATGTATGTTGAGCGCCAATGTGAATCAGTGATTGAGGTAGGACACGTACTCGTCTACTTGATCTTTGAGGCGCGCGGCCTCGTCGGCTTTGACCTGCAACTCGTCGATTCGCCGTGTAAGGTCAGTTACCAACGACGTGTGTTTGTCAAGTTCGGCCTCCGCCATGGCAAGATTGTCTTCGCTCTTTTGGCTAGCACCTCCGCAGACATAAGACGGGATCTGGCTGAGTGGTTCGAATATATACTCACAGTTCAGTGCGAAGGCGCTCGATCTCAGCGCGCATCACCCCGTACGTGTTGTCGTTGCGTTTACTCTCAATGGCCCTTTGTGCTTCACGTAACCGTGTCAACGCATCATCCTTTTCAGACACCGCATCGTCGAAATTTGTTTGTAGCGTCCGGTGCTCTTCAAGAAGTGCCTGATAGACCTTCTCTACAGTCTCCTTCTCTGAAAGGATCTGGCTTCTTTCAGATTGTATGAGGTAGTAATGGTCGTCCCTGGATGTTCCATCAGTACCGATAGCTCATTCTTCACAACTAACGACTGACTCTGTCATGCTGGCTTCTCCGACACTGATTTCCCCTTGCGAAGCACTGATCTTGCTTATCACCTACGCGCACGCATCAATAATCGTGAACGCTCCACGCGTGCAATCAACGTACCTGCTCAATAGCCTTCATCAAAAAATGCTGATCTCCCTCATTCAACTGCTGAATCCGAGCAATAATCTCCTTGTTCTGCTCGCACTGCACCGCGATCGCGATCGTTATCCGACACATGATGAGCGTCGCACCGACATGACGATCCTTCGCAATAGCTTGCAAGTCCGGGACTTCGAGTCCGCTCGTAGGTTTCTGCAAGACTTCAGCAAAGTACTGCGTGAGGAGTCGGTAGAGACGTTTTAGAGCGCTGAACCGGAGAACCCAGTTGTCGGAGAGCTGCGTGGAGGACCTGCTAGACTGCCGGAAGTACTCTGCATCTCTGACAGCGACGTTCAGTCTCTTCTTGAATTAGTTACAGATGAATTGATGGCGCGAGACGTACACTAGAGCGAGAACATCGAAGAGCGCGGCGCCATCGCTGAGGTCGGCGACGGTGGTGACTGGCCGGGCTAGGTTAAAAGTTGCAAAAAAAGAGATGAAGGCGTTGATCTCTTTTCTCTCCTGCTCAGACATGGTTGTCAGGATTGTGAACTCACTGTGACAGCGGTGGTTGATGCAGCCTTGGGAATTATGTAATTATGAACGATTTTCATTGGCTGGCTGTTCTACCCGGGCACCACATATAGCAAGTGCTGCTCGGACTTTAAATTAACAAACACTCGAAATTGTGGCCTCAGGGGTTGTCATCATCTTCCCCTTGCATTCTTACACTCTAAGTACTCGAACAATATGTTAGATCTAACTGATACAAAACTATTGGATATTTTGCTTTGGGAATTACAAAAAGAACATCCAAAACTGGCAGAGAAAATGCAAGGCCCAAAGTCTACCTTGTTGGAAGAGCAGGGAATACTGTAGTATTTTACTCAATTCAGCACCACCTGTGACATGTGACACATGACAGTGCAGAAATTTTCAGCAAAAGTTAATTTTGACCTTGTTAATTTTGACTGTCAGATCATGAACTCTGCAGCTCTAAGCACATCTTCTATTGTAACCCATGTACTATCCCTTCCACTGCAATCGGCACAGAAGTCAGCAGTCATGCAAATGTCACTGTGAGTCATGACATGTCATGCAGGCTGATTTCAAAGTCAGTTCAGCAGTCAAGCAAGTGCGCAAGGTCAATTAGTATTTGGCGTGAATGTTTGAACAAGCAAGTATGTACATTATGGACTAGTACATCAGCAAACCACTAAACCTCACACAGACTTTGGCTTTTTCCACAGATTCTCACAGTGCGACAGACAGCACAGCAAACTAATAAACCTCACACAGACTTTGGCTTTTCCCACAGATTCTCACAGTGTGCCACAGACTCACAGAATCCCCAGAATCCTAGAGCCACAGAGCCACAGAACTCAAAAAAAATTTCACAAAATTTTTCACCAAGTCTTTTCTTCAGTTCAACAACACTAAGCCTCAGTACAAACCAAAGCTTGATCAAACTCATTGTTAGGACAAAAAGTGCTAAACCTATTGACTAAAGCTTGTTAAAATTCACAATTTTTACAGTTTGCACTAAACCTTCAAGTTTTTCTAGTCAAAAATATGTTACAATAAGGTTAAATTCTTCTCAAGATCTCAATAAGGGCAAGTTATAATGAGGTTTGACTATAGATTTCAATGGGGAGACAATATTGAGGCTTGAGAACCATTGGTATATATGTTATTGTGAGTGAGGAAAAATAAAGACACTATGGTGTAATGGTGACTTTGTGAGGTCACAAGTTCAATTCCTGGCATTGGCACATTAATACTGTCAGAAAAGCAAATTTGTTTTACCTTGCGAAGCAAGGTCATGTTCAGATGTATCTTAATCTGTGCCAACGTAAGCAATACCCCGTGTGAAAAATGACGGAATCACAAATGACGGAATCACACATGTTCAAAATCTTAAAGATTCGACCTCAAATTTAATAGACCGCTTTGTCTATACCAAAATAAATGGACGATGAGACAAGCATAAAGTTTATTCTCAACCCGCAGAACCCAGTTGTTTCCCCATGGAATGGGAGCTTTTGAGACTGATCAACCTCGTGCATTATCCTATTACCTTGCAAAGCAAGGTCATATGGCATGGTCAATTTTATGTGCCAATGTAAGCAATAGTCTGTGTGAAGAAAAATAATTCATCATGCAACAACATATAATGAGATCCATGTTGTAGGACTTCGTGTTGCGTGCTTCTGATGTTACTTCAACAAGCACGCAATTGGCTGGCACTTTGAATTTCTGCAATTACTATCGTTTTCACTTTCTAGATTTCAGGACTAGGTCACTTGATCTTGTTTTGCGTCACATGATTACACAGCATGACGTTTTAATTTCTCCCACCTTCAATTTCATGACGCAAAAACACGTGATCAATTCAACAACGATTACAAATACATTAGTCCACAGAGCGTGATAATACAATACAAACGGCCATCACCAACTTCAGAGACCACACCGATGCGCAGCGTTGACAGAAACTTTGAATATTCATATTAGTCTTATCTATAGGTAATGAAGCTATCATACTCACCTTCAAACTAGGAACTGTTACCTTGCAAAGCAAGGTCAGTATGGTGTGGAACATTTTCTGCCCTACTATGACGTAAACAGACGCACGTGATACTATGCGCCGAGACCCCGACTCCATTTTCGCACAGGTTGAACTCACGTGATTACCGAAACTAAAATTTCGAACTTGGTTTTTCTGTCTCTTCAGTTGGGAACCAAACATATTGCCCTGGGACTCAGATTTATGGCCCTGGGTCTGCGAATTATTGCTGGATGACATCAAGGTTAAAGACAGAATGTGTATTCAATCGCTGCACAAATAAATAAATGAAAATAAACAACTGAGCAAGGTCCACATTGGCAACGCCGACCCCTAGTTGACATTATATTTGCTAAACAATGCTGTCATACTGTGAGCTCTGTAGCACTGGGAGCTGTGGCACTGGGAGGTTCTGTGCAGAGCTGTCACAGGGGGACCAAGCTGTGGCACTGTGACCCTGTACAGCTCTGTACAGAACTGTAAGGTACACTAGATGACCAGAACAGCACGATGCCATTGCAAACTGCAGCGGTACTTACACGATATGAATATCCGTATATGTATGTCTGTGCACCTCAACGTCGTATGAGTCGATGGATAGTGAATTATTGCCATATATATACGTTACATACGAGCCGGGTAATCCGCTGTGCCCCCTTAACCCCTGTATAATTTCGAAAAGCAAAGTGTCGAGCAAAGTAGCGCGGCCGCAAAGACATAAAATACTCTTCCTTCCTTCGTTGGATCATCATTTGCAAGAAAATTGCGTAGCGGAAGAAAGATCAGACCAATGACAAAATTGCTCGACCCTTGGAAATTGAAGTTAAAGATGGACTTTCGAAGGCATAGATAAATGCTTACAGTTCAGCGATAATCCCACTGATGAAATAGCGGACACAGCCTGTATAGGGTCAATGAAGGAATAATGCGCTTCGTGAAAAAACTGACATGGGGTGGTGCCACCTCGGGGATAATGACAAACGGAATGGGACCTAATCCGAAGGCAAATGACCTTCAAGATAACATGAGTTGCGTAGAGGAATTGGATGTAAACCACGTACATAACAAAGGTGGTGATTGCGATACTGGACAAAGTCACGAGGCCGTTATTCAGCCCATAGCCAACAGCCAGATGAGACAGAAGAGCGCCAGCGACTGATAATTGGATTAGTTGTTTCCTGCCCACTCGCTAAATACCTGTGTTAAGTTGCTGCGAATACTTGAACACGATCAAACTTGCCTCAATAAGGAAGATCGGCGGAAAAGTCATGAAAAAGTTGACAATTGTGATTCCCAGCGAAACATATGATGCTAGTTCGGGGAGGGATTTAGAGAGTATATCATTACTGTAGTACAAGACTACGATACATTGAGAAATGTTATATTGTGCAAGTAAGTGTTCTGCTTACCTGCGTTGATTCCTGATATTTGTTGGGATGTCATAGCGGCAATAATTGTCAATAGAGGCCGGCGAAGGCCAGTAGAGGCGAACAGTTGAGGAATAGTCATTGCAGGCTGGCGGCCAGTCGAGAGGCGTTCTGTGGCGCTGTCGCTGTCTGGTAACAGAGGTTCCTCGCTGCCTCGTTCTTCAGCTAGAGATAAGATCAGAGAATTGTCTCGGCAAGCCAGTATCCGCTCACGATCTGTACGCGGAACAACATGAATTTCGCCCCACAATCTGCGAATAGCTAACTTCTCTTGATCTACCAGTCCCTTTCGGTTGAGATATGAAGGGGACTCTACGACAAACGGGCTGATGAAATACTGGAAAATGGAGATCACCGCTGAGATAAACAATACCAAACGCCATTGTCGGGGAGTGGCGAGACCGAAGCCCATTCCTTGGGTGACCATGATACCGATAACTATAGCCAGCTGTGTTAGAACGCCTAACGAGACGGTCAATCGATATTACTGGTGATTGATAGGTTAAGAAACAGTGCGAACCCAAGTTTCCCTTGATTTTAGCTGGTGCTATCTCAGACAGGTATATTGGACAAAGGCAAATGCCCAGGCCAGCTGCAAGACCAACAAGAAATCTGTGGGCGTGGGAGATAGAAGTAGGGGATATTGCTAGTACGAGGTACATACCTGCCCAGAATCAATGGACCAACGGAAGAAGACAGTCCGAATAAGGCAGAACCAGTAGCTGTGAGCACAGCGCTGAGACGAGAAGCGCCTTTCCGCCCGTAACGGTCCATAACAATGTTAGCGCTCAGACTGCCGAAGAAGCCTCCCAGGGTATACATGGACGTCACTACAGAGAATGTTGCGTCGGACATGGAGATACATGTGGGCAGACCATAGTACATTGGGGCAGTTGTATCAGTGATTTTACACGTCAGGACAGCTTGTAGCTGATTCAAAGCGGACGTGTGATAACCATACTTGCACAAGGACGTGATCAGGGCATGAACTAGCATGATAATTGGGTAAATACCTGGAACGAACTAGTCAGGACCCATAGGCATACGAGCCATCCGTACTTGGTAAATGTGTGAGCGTCCTCAGAAGTCATCTGAAACTTATGAAGACCGTAGAGCACAACTGCCAGTACCAGTACGCAGCGCTGCAGCCGCGGCGGGGTCTCCCACGCATTACTGACATAATGTGAGGTTTATGTACGTTAGTACTTATAACCTTACGTTATAATTTTAATCGGACTTAACGACTTTCAATGCAGCCTGGCACTACCTCCGCTCGCCGTTCTAATGGACTTTACAAATTTGTATGGTGAACCTGACGCTGCAATGACCTGAGCCGCTGGATTATTTGGAGAAGGTTTGCATTATTGTGTACCCACTCAATGTCAAGATTTAGATTACCTCCGGAGCCCATATGATCACTCATTCAGTGCACCCCCACATGCAATGACGTTCATTCGGTACCTTCACGGTTCCCAATTCGGGTAAGCCGCACTACAAAAAGTTGATCAGAATGTTGTATTCCACCTTCTTCTTCCAGCTTGTTAACAATAGCTGTGTCTTAAACGTATAGCCCGACCCCCACTCTATTTACTCCCCATTTTTGCTGGGCCATCCGCTGGCCTTTACGCTCCTTACAATTTACGCTCTTTTTTCGTATCATGTCACGCGTTGCGTTTCTTGCAGTTGCCCTTCTCGCGTTTGCCTTGCCTCTTGCTTATGCCGCCACTGCCGACCAATGGCGAGGCCGTTCAATTTATCAGTGCGTACATCTACCCATTTCTTCTAGTATCTGATTGATTGGTTTTTGTAGAGTCATCATCGATAGATATGCTTTGCCAGGCGGCGCTGACCCTAACCAATGCCCCCCGGGGACCCGTACGTGGTGCGGTGGGACCTGGAATTCGTAAGCACCGCAAGTACTCATTTTTGCCTCATCCTAACCTCCTACAGTCTTCGCCAGAATCTAGACTACATCCAAAACGCAGGTTTCACCGCAGGTACGGACAACTTCACTCATAACCATTAAGATGTCTCACTTGATATTTTAGTCTGGATAAGTCCTGTTTCCCAAAACTACGAAGGTCCGACTACGCCATATGGAGACCCCTACCACGGATACTGGATTGCAGATGCTTCTAAACTCAACTCTCGGTTTGGCACGTCTAACGATCTCAAAAATCTTTCAGATGAACTGCATCGTCGCGGAATGTGAGTGTATTCACAGTCACCGACATTCACATTGTTGAATTTTTCAAGGTACTTGATGGTTGATATCGTTGTCAACGATGTCATGGCCACGTCAATAACCCCCGATTTATCTACATATATGTTCAAAGAACAGGTAAGGTCACTTTTCTGCGTGTTACATACATCCAATTGCTGAGTTGTTCACACGTAGTCGCAATACCATCCATATTGTGTCATAGACTGGAGCAACGCCACCAGCGAGGAACAATGCTGGTTAGGCGATACCGTCGTTCCTCTTCCTGACCTCAATACAGAAGACCCAACTGTTGTTGCCGGGTTCAGTGACTGGATTCAGTCCTTGGTTAAGGAATACAACATTGATGGACTACGAATTGATGGTAAGTGTGTTCAAGCAGTCGTATTATCACAATGTAATGAGGATTTTGTCAGCTGCGAAGTAAGGCTTTCCTCATTCCCCCCACTCACGCTAACTGAGGTGTAGACATGTCAACATTGGCTTCTGGCCCGTGTTCTGTGGCAATGCTGGTGTATTTTGCATAGGAGAAGTCTTTGGTTCAGATATCGAGTAAGATCTCGGCGGTCCATCCTGCTCTGCTTAACATAAGTTTGTATTGCAGTGATGCCGCTCTCTACCAGGGACCCAATGCCCTTGACTCGATTCTAAACTACCCCATGTACACTGCGCTCCTCGACGCGTTCACCATTCCTGGGTCACTGAATACCAGTGCTGTTACAGATATGATTGCGCAGGAGGCAGCGAAGTTCAAGGTATGTGGTCCACACCTATCTCTGGATGCAATTCAATGGTTGTAGGACCCCACACTTCTCGGGAACTTTATCGAAAATCAGGACGTTCCTCGCTGGGCAAATATCTCTGTCGATCCGCAAACTTTATAGTAAGTTCTTTCCCATATTGTATCTTGCAAATCCTGACTCGAAACAGCAACGCCATGGTGTTCAACTTCATGACTGATGGGTCAGTTGTATCGTCGCTTTCGCCAACAATTTGCTGACATTTCACAAGCATACCTATTGTGTATTATGGCCAAGAGCAGGGCTTTAGTGGGAATAGCGATCCTGTAAGTTGACCCTGCTGATTTACTTGATGTGCCTTGACGCCGCCGCAGTATAACCGCGAGGCAATGTGGCCTTCGAAATATACCAACACCACAACATACCAACTCATGACCACGTTGAATCAGGTATGCTATAGTTTGAATTTGAGGGCCTAATGTTGTTGAAGATTGTGCCTCACAGTTCCGCAACTTCTTGGTTAACAACACGCAATGGGCAACCACACCAACGCAGGTGCTCACGACATCACCATACGGCATCGCAACCTTGAAGGGGGATTGTGTCTCCATCATGACTAACATCGGATCTCCCGTAAGTCCACATGAACCTTTATCCGCATCTTCCATCTTTTCTGATCTTACTATACCCTATTATTAGCCTCAAAACATCAGCATTCCCGTGTATACCCCATATCTTGCAAGCACGTCACTTACTAAGTCAGCTGCTTCTTAAATTTACCTCGGACATTAGAACTCACATCTTGTCATAGTATACTGACCTGTCAACAGTGGCCAGTGGGCAGCAATGGCACCATCGACGCACAGTATAGTTTAGGAGGCGTGCCTCTTGTTCTCTATCCTACTGCTCTTCTGCAGAATTCTGGTTTGTGCGGAAATTCGGGCACGACGGGTTCGACCAACTACGTATCGTCGGCCCCGCCCATTCATCGTCCTGTTATATCTCTTTTGGCTGTGTTATTTTCTCTGTTGTTAGGTTCTCTGTCTTGTTTCCTGTAATGTTTAGGGATACTAATGGATAAACTTTCATGTTGACTGAAATTTCTCACATCCTCGACCACTCTTGGAAGTTGACGGGCCTTAGGGTACATGATCCAGTTCATAGCATAACGCGGCCAGCAGGCATCGATGATGTCCTTATAATCAGGTGAGTTGATTGACGGGTATGCGGTTTCTAATGCATCATATTCATTGAAACCAGTGGGCCATGATTATGTGCTATTCCGATAGATTCATAGACTTACTAGGTTTCTGAACAGTAAGTGCGAATCTACCTGGCCAAATGGTGTGGGGTCAGCACGCAACCTGCACAATCCGCCGATTCGGTTATGAGTAGACTGGCAAGGTTGAACACATGCGCTGGCCCGGGTCGATAACAGGAATCATTTGAATTACCCAGGCTGTCGAGCCCAAGCTCTGCAGGGCTGTTGGTTGGACATAACACCCCCCCTGTCTTCTTTGTTTCCTTTGTTTCTTAGCAGAAAAAAAACCATTATTTATGACCCGCAGCGGTTTTTCGGTGACCGCCGCTCTAAGACCTTCAAGTTGACAATAGCTTTCGCCACTAATTGACCTCCGTCGCGTAAATCTTGCTTCTCCTGAATTCTGCCGTGTTTGTTTGAAACCGAAGCTAGCGCCAAACAAACATACGAGATGTCCATTTATGGCAATCAAAGTTGAACTTAGTCTTCACCGCTAGGAGCAAACCATTAGGCCTTTAGGACTCAGAGTCGATCGAAATCATCAAGCTAGCTAAGTCTAAGTGGAGGCCGTGCCTATCTGTATATTTTCTTACTCCTTCAGGAGTATGCTGCTATCTGTGAGTGTTGCTGTGTCTAGTTACATTCCAGTAGGACGATCAAAGATATATGGCACTGTTTCTGCTTCAAGCTGAGAGTGCCTCGCTAGATATCTCAGAGACTCCCTTTTCATACTGAGCACGTTCGAAGGTCATAGAACTAACGGTTGCAATTGAAATTTCAGGTTGTTTGTTTCGCACATCATTCCTTGGACCTCTCTCTAGCATCAGCATCAAGCTTGTCGACAAGATGTTTGTCAGAAACACCCTCAATACCAATCTCACTTTTTGGCGCAAGAGTAGGGGCTCTGCTTCCAGAGTCGAGTCACCTGCCGATACAAAGCCTGCGATCGAGTCCAACTCGCCGACCTTTGACAATGTAACATCCCCTCCTTCATCTTCGAGGGCTCGCAAATTTCGCTTCTTCTC
Source organism: Suillus americanus (assembly GCA_016695465.1). Taxonomy (NCBI): domain Eukaryota; kingdom Fungi; phylum Basidiomycota; class Agaricomycetes; order Boletales; family Suillaceae; genus Suillus; species Suillus americanus. The sequence continues at coordinate 430,674 of MU177900.1, forward strand.
CACTCTTACGCACTTCAAAAAGATGTCTCTGGCTAGCGTCTTTAAGAAGGGTCCTGTTAGTTCTCTCTCAGTGTAATGCGCTGCAGTCGACTCACTTGTTTTCAGTCGGTCCCAATACATCCCACAGTGTTACCTTGCACAACTTTTGCCGTTCCAGACTTATCCAGACATATTCTGGTTGTCTCTGAGGATGGCGTCTTACAGCCTGTGATGCCCTCGCCAACTGAACATTGGGATCGCGGTACAGAATTTGGACTTATGTCTTCCGCTATGGACAGGCCTTCAAATCAGGAGGATGTAAATCCCGATCCTCCTGGTAGTCGCATAGCAGATCGTGTTACGAGTCTGCGAATGAGAACTGCTGCAGTTTGGGCCAGCATTCCAGCCACCGTGGACGGACTACCAGCTTCATGCGCATCTAGCGCAACATCTACTCCAGTCAAATCCAGGGTGAATCCCTTAGAGCAGGATGAGACTACAACCGTCGCGTCTGCAACGGTGGACAGCCCATCGGTTTCGTCACCTGCTACTTCTGTCACGGCTGTATCAGATTGGGGTCCGCGAGACTCTTTGGCCAATCTCAGCATGATAGGTCACAAACAGGAGCGGATACGCGTAATGCCAAAGGTATGTATTGCGTTCTTGGTTTAACATCGAGGCTTATGGCATTGTGAAGGTCTTCCCTGCGTTGGATGTTATCTCCCTTTCCCAGCCGCCAGAGCTGGGTTTGGTACACACTAAACCTCTGTCTGAATGTCAGAAGTCCAAACTCAACTATACCCCCAATACTCCTACATCTGGTTGCGAGTCATCCCCTGAGATGCCAAGCAGCTCATCAGTACAGCGTGCCAATTCCCGAGCAGCTAGGCACCTGGACTCACCTTCTCCGAGTCCTCGAACGGCTCGTACTGTACCGAGCATCGCCGGCTATCCCAACACTACCAAGCGATCCTTTCGCAGGTTACCGGTCGTGCAACTTTTCACGAATTCGAACGAAGACCTCGCAACGTCCAGCATCCGAGGTTCTGTTACTACTCTACTCCAGAGACCGCTGGCAATGGAGATGCCCCTTCACCCATGGTCGTGCGCCAAGATCGCGCGTGCTGAAACTAAGCGAGCGTCTCGTAAGGATCAGTTGAACAAGGGGGGCTTCTTTACTCGCATATATCACTTCTTAGAGGCTGGTCCTCAAGACAGTATTCCTGTCTCTTTCAAGAGGTACTGCAATGTAGTCTTTTGCTTCGGAAACCATGCTGACGATTCCCACAGGTAGAAACGCTTACTCAGGACTACATAAGATTTCCATTCATCACTGTTACCTGTGTTTTTCATTCTCATCGTCACCCCATTGTATCATCTCTCATTGATGCGCTCCGGAGCATATCATCGGCCTAGTTTATGATACATCGCACACATATCCATTTCCATCCATTGCATAGTATTCATCGTCACGTTCTCTCGCTCTCGCTCTCGCTCTCGAGTCATTCACTTTTTTGTTGCTTAACCTTGGAACAAATCATCAAATCGGAAGTTATGTCTCTTCTGGTTCTGATAGGGCATAAATGTGTATCGCTCTGTCTGTGGTTGTCGACTTTATGTAAACATTCAGTACTGCAGGTGTATATTTGGCGCAAGCAAGGCATCGAGGCAGTGCCGCGGAGTTGATAGGTGGGAATTCGAATCCACCAGCAGTGGAGTTGAGTGGAATCCCCTCGACCAGAACATGATGCCTTCCGGAACTACTGCACAAGCGAGTACTTGGTGAAGCAGCTGAAGCAGACAATTGACATTTAGTATAGGATCCAACTTGGGGATCAAGGGAGCAAGGTGAAGAAGCGAAATACATTCGCGAGAAGGCAAGGCTTCCCGAGGGGCTGTTACATTAACCATGGCAAGCATTACTTACTAGCTCTCTATACACAGGAGCAAGCCCAGCTCGCTGCTCTCCGCGAGGAGCAGGAAAAGCGCTCTAATGACAATACTACAAAGGATGCCGCATCATCCACCAAGGATCGTGACTTTGAAGGTGGCTTTGGAGGTCAAGAGGATTTGGAAGACCGATACGCAACGACTAGCGGAGAGCACTAGCTTGGGGCTGGCAATGTTGTAGGCGTCGTTGAACAAGAATAATTAAGTGCATCATAAATATGAGCAACACGAGACGCGACAATAGATGAAACAAACAAAATGCCAGCTAGATGGTTATGTGAATGGCCGCCGTTGTATACCCTATGAATACCTGCAGAAAATATAATGGTCCGTCGAGTGCCTATGTACGAGTGAAAGTACGAGTGAAAGATAGCAATATTGTCAAAGGATGGGAGGGTACGATATAAGTAGTTAAAGACCGGTTTGAGCACAGCAAGGGGGTTATTCAACAAGTCAACTGATGATTACATCGTCCTATAGATATAGCCAAAGAAAACCCAATAGTAGTAGTCCAGTCAAATTTACAAGATAAAGCTGCGCTGTCCCCAAATCAACGAGCGGCGTTATAATTGACGAGGGAAGGGGGTGATCAGTGATTCAGGAACCGCTCGTGCGGCGGCTCCACTACTGCAAAGGGGCGAAGGTGGTGCGGCGGTCCCAATCCATGGATTGAGATAGCTGCACGATGCAATGCCAACCATTCCACTTGCAGTGTCGGAAGGATTCTGCCAGCCATCGCCAGCAGTGGCGGTTTTACCAGAAGAACCAGAAGAGTATGTGAATGTAGGAGGAGGAAGGGTTGCCACAGTTCCTGTGGGGGTATAGGAAGGTAACAAGGAGACAGCACCGGCATTACTGATCTGAGCAGGCGGCCAGGTGTACGACGCAGTAACGCTGGCAGGAATCTGGCCTGCACCTGCACCCCCTGTTTGCCATGCTTGGAGAGGAGGACTCCACGCGCCTTGATTTGCGCAGGTTCCTGATGCAAAGCGAGGATCTTGGGGCATCCACCCATTCTGCAGACCGAGTTGGTACGACCATTGTGGTGACTCAACGACACCGGAAGTAGAAGAGTTTCCGATTTTCCATGTCCAGAAGAACCAGTTCTATACACATTAATTTATATGGAACTAACGAACTTCCAAAGCTAATCGCTTACCTGCAGAGCGTCCATGCTGGCCAAGGCAAATTGATGAATGTCTGATATCATGGTCGAGTTCCAATTCTGCCAGTCCGTCCATGGCGTGCAGCTCCCTACAACAGGCCAGGTTCCTGGAGTGTATGTACCCTCGTAACGTGTTCCAACTCCCACACCGTTCACATAAAGACCGCAGTCAGTGACAGCATTGCTGAATTCTCCGGCAGTTGTGAACCCGAATGCGCTCATGGAGGTGTTCATCATGCCACCCCAGGCAGTGCATGGAGTCTGAGCGTAAGATGACATAGGATCAGAAGACTGGCCCTGAAAGCAAAGGTAAGGATGATTATCGAGAGCAATGCGGTCAGCATTCGGAAGAAAGCCAGCCCATTGAGAAAGACCGAGGAATCCATCATGGTAGGAAATAAAGGGGCCATTGCCTTCCCCAATGCCCGAAGCCTCGCGGACGTTATTGTATGCCTGCATATAGCTGCAGTGCACATTATGTTACCATTACGGTGCGGTGGTGGACAACCATTGATACACTTACTACCGAGAGAGAGCATCCTGGCCGATTGGGGTCCCTTGGGGCTCGTTTGTAATACCGAAAATGACAACAACATCCTTGTACTCAGGCTGAGAGATGAACTCTGCAATGATCCGAATATAGTCTAGTGACCGCTGGGCATTTGCAATGCCCATCGGGCCGTAAAGAACGTTAATCGACCCAAACTTGCCGGAGTGATTCCACCCATTCTGACTTCCAGGAAGCGCATGGAAGTCGAGGTTAATGCGAAGACCATATTTACGAGCCCACTGAATAGCCTTTAAGAAATATCTAAAACGTGCTTCAGCAGGGTAAAGAGGTTGGAAGGATGATGTAGACATACGTCCACGAGGTCTTTGGAAGGAACGGCTCGCCTGATCGTACCTCGATCGCCCAGTATGGAAGGGGAATGCGGACGAAGTTCAGTCCTGCTCCAGCAATTTCGGCAAAATCTTGTTCGGTCTGGTTAACATCTTCAGTTCCAGCACTGGAGACGTGAAAAAAAAAAATTACAATGAACGTTTGGTAATGTGTTTCCAGCTGCGACAAACCGCCGCCTGATGATGTGTCAGCGGCCATGGCTTCGCTCAGCGTCCACTCATCGATAGCTTGAGGGTATTTCTGATAAAGAGCGGGTGCGCTAAGATAAAGACAAGTAAGATAAAAGGTTACCAGCAGCGCGGATAGACTTGCATAAACTACAGCGGAACATCAGTACAATGTGAGTCAAACTGATACCAACTCACGGGTTCCGTAGTAAGCCAACCACCCAAATTGACGCTGGAAAAAAAAAAAAGTGTCATTGCAGGTACAAGGAACGATCGAGAAAAACATACCCAAAAATCTTATCAGTGCCGAAGCTGAAGGTCTGGTTGATGGGAGGCGTCCACGACTGAGCCTGAGCATTGTTGTTGAATGGATCTTCAGGATCCCAATGCCAGGTACCACCAAAAGGGTTCAAGTACGTGAAGGTAGTACCATCCTCCATAGTGATCGTGCTGCCATTGCCACCGGTGACAACAGCGGAGGAAGGTTGACCAGACGAGGTCGAAGTCGCGGTGGGGTTGCTGGGAGAGACGGCGCTGTTATTCGACGATGATGATTTGGGCTTGATCACGACGAAATATATGGGGACAACGACAGCAATGAGTACTATCACAGCTGCAAGAATTGAGCCAGCTATGATAAGTCCGCGCTTTGATTTTACACGTGGGACGGTGTATGCTGACCGCTTCTCAGCAAGGTAACGAGGGGAGTCGGAACCCGCACCCTGACCAGAGCCAGGATTGTACTCAGGATCATGGGGGTCATCACGGTAGGCACCAGAATTTTCTAGTTCCGAAGTGTCGGGATTCAAGGCGTAGACAGAGGAATTGACGGCGGAAGGTGCGGTTCTAAATGTATTTTGGGTATTTTGGGACGCGAAGGAATCTCGATATCCGTTAGAGGGATCGTCGTACAAAGCTGCGCCAAGAAAGCGTGGTTGGGCTGCACCGGGAGGTGTGGTGTCAGAAAAATTAGACATCTCGACAGGAGGAGTGTCGAAGCCCGAAGAAGGAAGATCGGAGTAAACGGAGTCCCTGGGTGGATCTTGAGTCAATGGTAAAGGATCGTAAGGAATATTCTGAGAATGAGCGCTGCTACTGGGATACATGGTGGTGTCTGGAGGGGGGGAAACGATGATTTCAGGTTGAGGGTCCTGGTTGTCCATGGAAGAATGTTAGTTCGGTACAACAGGAAGGAAAGAGTGCTTTAAACGTAAGGAAGGCTGCGCTCGATCGAATTGATTTTTATAACAGCCTCATGGTCATAACGAAGATTGTCTTGGAAAATAAACTCACCGTCTAGAGATAGTGGAAATGACTAAGACAAGGGTCTAGTCAAACCACCAGGTACAGATAGCTAAACGAGAGAAGAGGAGGTGAGGCTAGAAATTCAGAAGATGAAGCATTCGGGTCGCTTGTGTGACCCGTGACAGCCTGAATTTTGACAATATTGACACTGCCTCGAGTCTTAGAATTATTACGTATATGCCACAACTGTCAAGGCGTAGTACGTGATAAATATTTTTACCTGTCGTCGCGAGGTCTGCTGATTCGAACAGTACCTCGAGCATTACTTCGTACGCAGCTTCGTTCAAAAATACCATCCAGTCCTGGGATATCGGTCTTGAACCGGCCATTGACCTAGCCATGCCGCCATATAGACGCGCTACTATTACACAGCATGTGTCGTTGTACGAGATCCGAGAATTTCTGCTGACGGACGGCGTCTGTGACGCGGCGGACGACGACGAAGGAGGTATCAAAGTGCATGACCTGCACTAACTCGCTTTATATTACGATTCGCCATAGCTATCTTGGTGCGTGGATTCGAAGCATCAAATTTGCGTCTTCCCTTGGTATTTTTTCAACCCATTGAAGACCATATTCCTTCTATGCAAGACAAGATCACCCACCCTTGTCATGCTGTGAGGTTCTTCGCGTCATCAATCAGCTAGCCGTAATCGTCAAAACACCACACTAACCGCGATCGTGAACGCCTGCACCTTTCAAATATTGCTTAGTACTGCTTGGCCAGGCCCGGGTTGTGCTACCTGCACAAATGCAGGCGTCAAAGGACCACCTCCTATCTGCTCAGCAGGGGACAAATTTTAAAAGGTTTCAAATTCGCTATCGGGCCAGGCCCGGATATCCTAGAGCATGTCTCAGGAGACAAGTCGCTTGAAAACTCATGCACGTCCTAGCTTTTCTCTCCTTTATGTCAATGCAACAACATGGACCTGCCACATTGATAAGGTCGATGTTCATTCTGTCTGGACTGATATGATTGCGCTGTACATAATCGAAAAGGCGGTCCAGTGGCAGTCCGTAAGACAAGCCCGATGTCGGCATGTCTTTATATAATCTGTTATCGGCCCTGCAATGTCACCCTCAACTCACCACATTTGTCATATAGCCAGCCGCCATTCTTGATGCGTCCTCCTCGGTGAGTTTTAACCATTTTCACGGAGTTGCCCCTAGATCGGTTTCCATGATATGATGAAAAAGTGTGCAGAGACTTGGCATGTCAATGCCGCCTGAATCAACATCCCACTAGACGGAAATCATGTGCATGTCAAAGTCTCATGCTCAAATGAACACGGGTTGATATATGTTGCGGCAGCTGTCGCTGAACTCCGACACCGACATACTGCGAATACTCAGGATCATGACAATGTATGCTAGGGGAACTCTTCTCGAATGTCGCTTGTGAACTGTGAAATCACATGACATACCCTCGGGCCTCCACCATGCGCCCGGGCAGCCTTTGGGCTCCGGTCTTATGAGCAGTAACCTCGTGTGCTGCATAACTACGCACTCGGAACATCATTCCCAACGTGAGAGCTTGGACATGTTCACATATGATGGCAGCCGTTTTAAATTCAGCCTTGAATTTTCTTTCGACAAGCATTTTCGGATAGCGTCACCATTAATGCAATCACCTGATCCACCACTGTCCTCTGAAGGGCAGTCTCCCAGGTGTGCCGCATCCACAGATCAAAGAGATATTCGTGTCTTCGAGTTCGCCGTGATTTGGGATTGCTAAACTTGGCTATTGCATCACTTTGCAAATATGATAACCAACCGAAGTTGTTCGGACTGCCTTGTTCTGTGGCACTTTGCATAACTCATCGCCTAATCCGATCTTGCAAAAACGTCGCGCATCGAACACTGCATTATGAAGTTAACCGCATCTGACGCTCTAGTTCCAACTATTGATGCGTTGAAAGTCGTGTGAAGAGCGGTTCCTACCACAAGGCGGAGGAAGGAAGTCCCGCTGTGATCAGAGGACAAAATTCCTTGGCCGTTTTCTAGTCTTCGTACTTGTGGCCCAACTGGTATTCTCGACTCCCGGCATCCGGTATGTACACTCTCAGCTGGATATAGGGCCTGCGAGCCTATTTATTATGTAAACTGAGGAAATTTAAGTACGATTAACTAATGTAAATTCTGTAATAAATGACCCCGCGAGCCGGAGAACCGCGGGTCTAACTGCAGGTGGATTCAGGCGGCCCATCTGTGAAGTCCTGTGGTCAGCAGGTCCAGGTCCCTAATGATATGTTTGTAGTGCGAGTTTTTAGTCTGTAACTCCAGTAGAACAGGTGACATACATCTATCTAGCTACAATCAAGCTGGCCCATGATGTCAGTTGTTTTCACCTGCTTTTGAGTGTCGGATGCGACAAGCGGGTGGCTGGCGCTTTAAGGCGCCGCGAATGTACGTGGTGTTGCTGTAATAACGTACCACAAAATGTTAGTGCGCGAGATTTATTTAGAGGGTATGGGAAAAATTACAATATTTACAATCTACTTTATAAATTTCCGACGTGTCGAAATTATACGCACTTTACCCTGCTATATGTACTTGACCCTGCAAAAATTTAAACGGCACTTTACATACAACACTATAGTTTGTTTAGTGCCAAATGCAAGGCGCGAACTCAATTGAACCGACGCGCCATTTTTGATCACCGGCCCGGATTCCGACCGCGAAGGATCACGATCACGTGACTTCTCGCTGTGTCGAAGTGTACATGAATAGACTAGTCATAACCAATAGTATCGTGGTCCGCCGTCGGATAGGCCAGCTCATCAAACCATCGTTAATCGAGTCAACCTAGATTCAAGTTGGCACCCCTTGGTCTTTATTTAAATAACTAGTGCACAGGTCACCTGAATGATTGTACCAACAATCTCATTCTCAGTTTGTGATCAAGGCGATGTTCTTCCGTCACACGATGTGGCCAGCTGCTCAGCGTTGCATGCGGCGCACGCTAGATTGCTCCATGTTGCACAACGACATTTCTCCATTATTTCTCCATTACGTTTCCAACAACAACTTTTGGTACGCTTCGATTTTAACCTCAGGCATATATAAAATCCGTCCGAAACCTGGCCATGTGCCAGCGTTATTTTCCGTTGCATTTTGTGGATCCCACCTGCTGCTAAGGCATGGTACTCGCAAGCTTACTTTTGCTCGCCCTCGGCGCGCTCGTGAGCCAGATAACTCAGGTCACCGCACTGGGATCGGCATGTGGTGTGCCTCTTACTACAGGAAACGCGGCGTGGGGAGAGCCTTACTGGCTCGAGAACATCCAGCATCAAGGCATGGCACCGTTTGCACCTAATGCGACAATGTACAAGGTGTTCCGGAACGTGAAGGATTATGGGGCTGTGGGCGATGGTGTGCATGATGATACTGCTGCTATCAAGTGCGTAGTCCTTCGGATCGATGATCATATTATAATGCCCATCTTTTACAGTGCTGCAATCTCCACCGGTAGCAGATGTGGTAACTTGACTTGCGGTTCATCAACGTAAGTCACGAAGTTGCCAATATATCTAGTACACTCTCAATGGCTCGTTAGAACTACTCCAGCAGTGGTCTATTTCCCAGAAGGGTGAGTATATGTGTACAATGTCAGGTTCATCTTCTGATGCGCTCAATCAGAACTTACCTCGTGTCCACTCCACTTCATGCATATTACTACACAGTCATGGTGGGCGATGCAAGAACACCCCCGACGTTGCTTGCCAGTGCTAACTTCACGGGAATAGCTGTAATTGGTGCGGAGTGGCCTCATTCGTCTGAGAAGACTGACTAACAGCGAGATCAGATGCTGACCCTTACACTAATAATCAGAATTGGTATATCAACCAGGATAACTTGTATGTGTCGTTCAAATTTCCTTGTATGCGTGACATCGACGGCCTTTTATTATGAAAGCTTCCGGTCAGCGCGCAACTTCGTTATCGATCTCACACGAATGCCTGCAAATGTCTCGGCCACTGGTATCCACTGGGAAGTCTCACAGGCGACGTCGCTGGTCAACGTGGTAGTCAACATGTCTACCAAACCTGGAAATAATCACCAGGGTATGTTATTGTTATGAAAGATGGGACGCTTATTCATTCCTGCTCCTAGGTATATATATGGAGGTTGGAAGGTAAATAAATATTGCTACGAAAGACATGATATATGAACACTAGCAAAGTGGTGGCTTTATGGGAGACCTCGTATTCAACGGTGGAAAGTATGGTCTCTGGGTTGGAAACCAACAGTGAGTGTTTGCGTTCGTGTTACTCTCCCAGTTCCGTAGCACATGATGCATCTGCTCACAGGTTTACCGTGCGTAATCTCACCGTCAATAATGCAAACACAGGTGAGGTCCACAATACATATCAGTATACTAGACTCATCACTTGCCAAAAGCTGTGTTCGGATCGTGGAACTGGGGTAATATTTGATCTTCTGTTGTGAGCGCGCAATTGATGACATGCAGGATGGACCTACCAACGCGTCATAATTAATGAATGTCAAATCGGCTTTAATCTATCGGGTGGCGGGAATGGAGGAGAGGCCATCATTGACGCAGTGGTCACAAACACCCCTGTCTTCATCAAGACACCACACCCAACAAATGTCTCCGTTGCAGGATCCCTCGTATTAAATAACATCCATCTCAACAACGTTTCCACCGCTGTCATGGAAAACGGCACTACCATCCTTGCTGGTGGAACAATGACTATCGACTCGTGGGGCAAGGGTAACATCTATACAGGAACACACCCGAACGGAACGTTCACGCAGGGCGAGATATATTCTGCATATAAGGACCCGAGCCTTCTGGATCCCAACGGCTTCATTGTCAGCAAAGGACATCCCATGTATGCTGATTATTCAGTCGACCAATTCAAAAGTGTCCGATCATTGGGGGCTGTTGGGGATGGAGTGACGGATGACACTGAAGCTATTAATGCTGTGCTCGCAAAGGTATCTTTACACGATAGTCTCACAAGACATTTATTCTGATTGAAATTTGGGGCAGTACGCTGGATGCTACATCATATATTTCGATGCTGGCATCTATAAGGTTACTTCGACTATACAGGTTCCGGCAGGAACACGAATTGTAGGAGAGGCTTGGACCCAGATTTTGGGCGCTGGCCTTAATTTCAATAATCAAGAAGACCCGAACGTTGTTGTACAAGTCGGTACACCGGGCTCGCAGGGCATTACGGAGATCACCGATATCGTGTTCACGACGCAAGGGCCAACTGCAGGCGCCATTGTCGTGGAGTGGAACGTCCGCGAACCCGCTGGTCTCCAGGGAGCTGCAGGAATGTGGGATTCGCACATTCGGTGAGTCCCTTTTGATCTCATTTGAGGTTCGTTCTCTGATCTGCATCTGTGACAGGCTCGGCGGAGGCAAGTTTGAATTATTTTTTTCACGTGCAGATGATGACTTATTACTCTTTATTTTAGCCAATGGGACCCACCTCCAAGACGCAGAGTGCCGCGCGGGATCCATTAGTCCTGAATGTTTTGGAGCTTTCCTTGGTATACACATAACATATGGTGCATCAGCTTACCTTGAGGTGTGGCATCATGACCTTAGCAATAGTTCCAGCACACTGATTTCAAATTCCCTTCACCAAGGGAACATGGGTTTGGTTGGCAGATCACGATCTCGATGGCGTTGACCAATTAACCGTGTTCAGCGGAAGAGGTATTTTGTCGCACTCTCAGGGTCCTGTCTGGATGATTGGTACAGGTGAGTTCGCTCTTCTAAGCACAATACAGATATACTGATGTCGCATAGCCTGTAAGCATTTTACCTTGGGTGATGCTCATGGATGATTTATAGATATTTACATCAGCAGAACATCATGTGCTCTACCAGTATAGTTTAGTCGGAGCAAAGAACCATTACATGGGTCTGATCCAGACTGAGACGGTAGGCTCATCCAAAGACGAAATGAGTTGACCTCTGATATCTCTGCATAGCCTTACTTCCAACCTGATCCTGCACCGCCAGGGCCATTCGATATCTCAAAGGTTTACGATGATCCTACGTTTGAACATGGCATGACCATGGCTTGGGGACTTTGGGTGGAATCATCCATAAATATCATCGTGTTCGGTTCGTCTTATTCTTGTGCTCATATCATGCTTGCGCTTACATGCTATGCACTTTCCCCAAAGGTGCTGGTCACTATAGTTTCTTCCAGGTGAGGCATAGCCCAAGCGAACTGGGTCGTTCCTAACCCTTGCCTCTCACCAGAACTACACCTCGACGTGTGAGGGTAACACTACATGTCAAACACAAATGGTCAACGTGGACTGGACGTCTTCCGTCAGCATCTACAGTCTGACAACCGTGGGGACAACATACCAGCTTAGCGTAGAAGAGACCGGGCTCATCTATTTTGCCAACGACTCGGAAGGCTTTTCGTCCACTGTGACGCTATGGAGCCCTGCGGGGGCTATCTACCCATAGAATTTATATCCTGTAGAATCTATATATCCCTGATTTATTCTTTATGTAATTGAGCCAAGGGCACGCGCCAATTCGCGTCAACCAACGTGTCGCTCGTCAATTTCAACTTCCATACTTACTATTTACTAGTACTCATACCTGCCAGACAGTTTGTGATCTTTGCGTTAAATTTTTGATTACTTAGTCACAATTCTAGATGTTGAGCCATCGGAGTACTTCTGACTCCGATGAGCTTATACTAGTACTAATGAGCGTAGATGCCAGTATGCAATGAGTATTGAAGTATTCATTGTTGTCGACCTGTCCACTCCACGGTCGACCAAAGGATCAGCAAAGATATCAAGGAACGTGCTTCTCGACTTTGCGGTCGCGGCTGAGTGTATTTGATGTATCTTCCGTTTAGGCTTAGTACTGTGAAATTTAATACTTCCATCCGCCGTTATGCCCATACACTGCGTCATACGCTGACCCGGCTCTCCTTCAAGTTGAAGCAGCAGCTTTTGTCACGGCATGCAGACAATGTATAGATGAATGCACGTTATGTTGTCGCATGATCAACGTTCAACAGTTAATTTGGACACGTGCGAATGCAACTGGGAAACAAATAACACAGCAAGTTATTCACGTTCTCCCTATTAATTATTTCCTATTTATTGGCATGCTTTTACAAATGGCTATGAAGCATGTACATGAAGCGCGGACACTTGACAAGTCGTGCAAGGTTCACGGTACACTCAGTAACTGATGACTAACAAAGTGTCCCATTCGGCCGGCCCGTGGGCCGTCGGTTGCAGACCCGTTCCTGGCACAGTGTCCTCGATCACGAGCGTAAAGAACGTAAAGAATACATGTTGTGTGGAGAAGCCATTGTTTTTGTACGAGCTCTCCATGCATTCGGGGTATTGCTAAAAAAACCACGAAGCCGGAAAACGTAAGAAATTACAACATGTGTGATAGCAGCGATACAGCGAGTGTGATAATAGGAAGGATCGAAATTGACGAGGATATAGCGAATCCAGATGTTTGCGTATCAGGTCTTTTTGGCCGCAACTGTCAGAAAGTTGTTCAAAAAATGGGCGAGAGGACACATACGGGATGCCATTGTCGTCAGAATACGACGGACAAGTATCATTAGTACTTCCCTAACGAAAAAAGTGTATTAACAATTAGATGTAGGATAGCGAATGACTAACGCTTGGATTGTCGGGACAGCATGCGCTGTATCCCAAGTTAGCCACGCTCCCGAGAGCAGCTGCGTGATTCCATCCCTCCCAATTTGTACAGGAAACCGACTGGTAACTGATATTCCAGACGCCAAAGTCCTGGTAGCACAATGATTTATATAAACAAGCACAACGGTAATAAGTCGCCTCACAGTATAACCTAGAAGCCCGAATTAATTATGCGTGCAGAGGTGATCTCGGGTGCTCACCATAAAGTGATTCATCTGATGGAAAGAAATCATTTGGAATCGAAGATGATGGCCATGCGAGGTCAAAATTCAAGTAGTGACCACCACTATGCGAAAATTAGGTGTCGAAACCACGAAACAAGCGTGCTTACGCGTTCGGTCCATGAGTAGTTGCATTACACCAGCCAGAAAGAGATAATGGACATAAGTCAGTAACTTTTATGACCACTGACTTTGCAACGTTGGGGTAGAAAGGGGGATTTGAAAGGAAAGAATTTAGCAGGGTGAGATTAAAGCATTGTCCACAAGCGGGACCGTAAGATGTACTGCTGCCATATGCCATCTGATTCATTGCAGCAGTTGGATAATTTGTGCTGGTGGATGTACACCCGCATGCTGCAATAAAGTTTCCAGGAAGGCTGTAGTGTGTCATAGTAGCATATCCATCTGGTGAATAGTCGATCCACTCTGATGCCCATGATATGTGTGGTAGAAAGGAGAGGAAAGTAAAGATAAAGGACAGAAGTTGCGACAAGGGCGGCGCACTGGAATTGCTCCATAGGAGCATTTTTGGGAATTAATATGGAATAGTTAAAGAGGGAAGGGCGGACTGAGAGCCTGCACTGAAACACAAGTTTGCCCACAGATGTCAGTGACAACTTGACAGGTGCACTACTTCTGTAATACACGTGACGAGGTCACGTGCGCGTAAGCATGTAGACGCGTCGCGCCACGCTGTTTTGTAGCTTTTGTTGATCCCATCGCCTGCAGAGCCTGCAACAGATGCTGTCGATGACCAAAGTCAAACGCACCTACAGCTCGCGCTCGCGGGTGTCACTCCCGTCCTCCTCACCATCATCATCGCCGCCGTCGACAACGAAACGCAAGCGCTTCGGGGAGGGCGCCGAGAATGAACCCCCAACAAAGAAACGGTTAACGACCAAAACGTCGCCTTCGGGGAGGTCGGAAAAGCCAAAACAAAGCGTCCTAAGGCAACTTCATTTCTCTATAGAAACCTCAGTTCTACGAACTTGCACAGTCTGTGGCCTCTCATATACACGAGGCGCACCGGACGACGAGTCATTGCATCGTGCCCATTGCTCACGTGTGCAAAGGGGAATGGAGTGGGGCAGAGAGGAAGAACGGGATGCAGAGAAATTCGGTGTAGAAGACATACAATCTGCAGTGAAGCTGAAAGATGGAAAGAAAGGCCGCATTATTTGTTTCAAGGCGAACGTCGGTGGAAGAATTGGATCTAAGGTGAGCAGATCGCGTTATGCTTACAGCGCACCTGTACTATGGACTCTGGTTGACACTTCCGAAGCTTGCGATATTACTCGAGACGATAAATCTTGCCCTTTCATCTCCTCCGCTATCAACCGACATCCTACAATCATCGAAGGCATACCTCTATCTGATACCATCACTGACCAATGCGCACCGAGAGAAGATAGTCGGCTGCGTCATTGCTCAACGTATATCTACTGCCATGACTGTCGCCACTCCTTCAGAAACCTTACTTGAGCGCGATTCCAATCAAGCCACTGACCGCGACTCACTCCCATCATCGCCGACTCACAGACTGGTTGCAGTTGACACGACCTCAGGGCTCTTTTGCCATCCAGAGGCCTTGCCTACGCCCCTTGGTATACCACGTCTATTTGTCTCGTCGGCACATCGTCGGCAAGGTATCGCTAGCCGCTTGCTATCAGCTGCGGCCGCGACGTTCATCCATGGCTGTCCATTGGACCCTGTCAATGGCGATGTCGCGTTTACACAACCGACCGAAGGGGGGCACGCTGTCATGCAACACTGGGGCGGAGGAGGCGTAAGAATATATGAGGAGTAACATGCTGATCAAGAGGTGTGCAGTTTCTGACACGCCCGGCAACATTGAACGCTGAGCGAGCAGCGAAAACCATGTATGATTGGGATTGCAGGGAACTGTCATAGACGCACATCAATGAAAACTACTGTTGCTTTGAATACGTTTTGTAAGCTACGTACGGAAGATATAGTACAGTTTGTGCAATGACAGGCATAACAAGATGCGATGAGAAAGCATGCGCAAGATGGCAAGAAATGATTGTAACTTGTGACAGAAACATCAAGCGAGTGGGAGGCTGCTAATTTCTTGATCGCTCAAGAAGGCCGTGTACAGACTTACATTACATGCATATGCGGAGAAGTGTACGTTGAGGGATCGGAGTCAAGTCACTGGCCATCAGTCACCAGCCTGCATAGATCGCTGATGGAGAGAACGCAAAGCAATGATAAGTTGCTGCGCCTCAAACTTGTCGATTCTGCTTTCTCGCACAGAATCACGCAAAACGATATTGACGTCCTCCTCAGACCATGTTGCTACAAGAAGAAGACGCGACTGATTCTTGATGCCAAGTGTCATAAGCTCCTCCAATAGATGATCGAGTGCTGCGTGACCGAGGAAGTTCCTGATAGGTGTTGTATCGTAGGAGTCATTCGACACCGATACTGCGCTCGCGGATGATGCATGCCATGGTTGATTGCTGTGCTTGCGAGAGGTGGTATATTCCGCTGGCATGGCCAACGGATCTGGAGACGGGGAATGATTCATAGTTCGAGAAGCATTCATTAGGGTAGGACTCCGGGAGTTCGGTACAGTGGATGGCTTGACCAGAATCGGGTGAGTTGCAGTACACTCCCCAACTTAACGGATGTCAATCACCTGTTGCACCATATCTTGGATGCCATCAGAGGTGACTAAACGAGAAGCTCCTTCATATACCCCGTCCAACTTAGAGGTCGTCTGTATTAGTACTATGAAATGCGGAAGCTGTCGGAGACAAAACCTTTCTTACCTGGGATCTGTTGAGGATCAGAGGATCCTGCGGTTCGTAATTCGCTGGCATGTGTTCCTCGATGCTGCCAGTCTCGTCCTGATCATCGTCCTCTATCCAATCTTCATCTGCGATGTCGTTACTGTGTACCATTTGATAGAAGCGCGAACTCGGCACCGCTTTGGCGTGAAGATATCGATCGACGTATTTGAGTAAATGCGCATTTGCGCACTCGTCATCTCCAAAAATCGGAAAAGCATTCTGAACCTAGGTGATCAATCATGCATCATGAGCAGTGCTCCTATCGTCAATAGACGCCCGTACATCTGCTAAGAATCGCTCCTTGATAATCTGTTCCTGTTCCCGAGGTTTTCGACCAATCTCGAAGTGCTTCACCGCAAGGGTTCGTATGCGGTGCTGTTCGGAAAGTCAGCTGCTGTTGAGATCCCAATGTGCGGTGTATGTGATTGTCCATCGAGAAACTGACCTTGATCTCTTGAAACTGGGTGTCTTGATCCCCGTGTATACCTAGTGCTTTGCGGAAAGCCACCTGGGCTTTTCCTCCCCTCTCTTTGACCATGAGTCTGGTTCCTGCAACTTTGGGCATTTCTGAGGATGTTTGAGTGCTGGCAATGATTGGTTGAAGATTTACTCTTGATTGCACTCAGAGCAGGTATTTATCGTTGAAGGGACTTCGAGATTATCTGACCTCTGCCAGATCACAGAGGAGTTCACACCAGATAATCTCAAAGGTTATCAGATCAGGTAGTAATCTGAAACCGACTGGATTATCAGGAGACTAAAGGAGACACGCGACACGCATCGTGCCCTGCCTCCATGCAACGTTATTCCGTCGAAGTGGTTACCTTGAGTCACACTCATAGATGTTCAAGGCCACTATACCGGTACTTTTGAGTTCTTCCACCAAAATCCCTGTGCATAGGCTGAGAAGGTGACCCTCTGTGAGACACTGTGAGCCACGAACGAAAATAGATTGCTGGTGGATATACTCTCATGAATACCGTACAATGATATAGATACAAATCTTCGAAGATCCCTATAGATTTCTCTGATGAACACGCGAAGCCGTCTGCCGCGGCGCTCAAGCAGACACTTTAACCGTCTGCGTGACATTGCTAGGAGGAGGCACGAAAGTCTGGTGTGATTAATGTCAGCAGACAATCACAATGATCGTGGGTAAGGGTCCTCACCCTAATTTTAATACCGCCGGCACTAGGTAAACGTGTGGACCCTGCGCTCAACCAAGCATCAACTTCGGCAGCAGCGCCACGTCCCTCACTGCAATAATTTCATTAATATCTGAATTTGAAACAAAAGTCCCACTTACTTGATACCCCATACAATTAACGACTGACCACGGCGGCAGTCACCGGCCGCAAAGACACCCTCGACATTTGTCGTGTATTTCTGCAAGGATCGTCGAGTTCAGGAAGGCATAATAAATGTTGTAGAACGAACCTTTGGAGGCGTCTGGATATTTGATCTGACATCCTGCTTGATACCCAGGGCGTCGAGAGCTTGTGACTGCGGACCCAGGAATCCAAGAGCTAAGAAGACCAGTTGCGCAGGGAAAAACTTCCCAGAGCCAGGCACTTCCTCCATCTTCCATCGCCCGCTACTATCCTTGGTCCACTCAACTCGGACTATTCCGAGACGCGAGGCGCGTCAATATCAAGTACAATCTTCGGGAAGTCTCGACGCACCAGTATTCAAGCCCTGGAGCTTCCCAGCATCATCAAGAACGAATTCCTTTGTGGAAATAGAGTATTCCCGTGGATCTAAGACAGCGTAAGGAAAGATGTCAACCGACGGCAAAGATCACTCACCATTGCCAAAGTGCGCAGCGACTTCGGTATGTCCGTAATCGGCCCGGAAAATTCTGATGGAAGATTGAATCAGATCGATTGATGCATGTCGCGAAAATTGGAAACACTGACCTAGGCCATTGTGGCCAAGGGTTGTCTCTGCCACGCGAACCTGGAGGCTTGGGTAGAAGCTCAAAGTTTGTCACGGACTTGGCGCCATGCCGCATGGATGTGCCAATGCAGTCGTTGCCGGTATCACCGCCACCAATGACAATAACATCTTTACCCCTTGCGTTAATGTAGGACCCATCCTGGAGCTCTGAGTCCAGGAGGGATTTAGTGTTCAGCTAAAAAAAAGCGTTCAAAACTTTCAGTTAAAAATAGGCGATGCATGAACCTGAAGGAATTCCATGGCAAAGTGAATGCCGTCTACATTGCGGTTAGGAATATTAAGATCGCGAGGCCACGTTGCTCCCGTGCACACAACAACTGCATCATTCTCTGCTCGAAGAGCGCCAGCATCAACACTGACCCCGACATGAGCATTTGGTACGAAGGTCTTTGAAACGATAAGCGAGACAATAAATCATAAGGGTTACGAAGACGCACGATTCCCTCGGCTTGCATCAAGTCCAAGCGGCGTTGTACGATTGTCTTGTCGAGCTTCATGCTGCTGTATGTCAGGATCGTCGACAGTATTCGATTATGATCGACTCACTTTGGAATACCATACATAAGAAGACCACCCATGCGATCATTGCGGTCATATACAGAGACGAGATGTCCTGCCTTGTTAAGTTGATCAGCGCACGCTAGACCAGCAGGACCGGAGCCAATGATCGCGATTCGCTTCCCAGTTCTGAAGCTCGGCGGATTAGGGGTCATCCAGCCCATCTCGAAGCCCTAGTTGTCCAAATTAAGCGACATTAACAAATGAGGTACGTAGCCAACATACTTTGTCAATGATGGCGCACTCGATGCTCTTGATACCAACAGGTTGCTCATTGATACCAAGTACACACGCGCCTTCGCAAGGTGCAGGACAGACACGACCAGTGAACTCGGGGAAGTTGTTCGTCATAAGTAGTCGGTTAAGAGCATCGCGCCACTGGCCCTTGAACACGAGATCGTTCCACTTGGGAATGATGTTTGAGATTGGGCATCCTGTGTCAGACTGACAGAATGGAACGCCACAATCCATGCATCGAGCAGATTGATACTTCAACTCGCTCTCAGTCAAGCGGATCGAGATTTCTTTCCAGTCTTTGACACGCTTTCTAGGGGGCCTGTATGCCTCGTTCAGTCGGTGATACTTCATGAACCCTCGAGCTTTGTCCAATTTGTGAAGACGCTGTTTGGTGGTTGAGTCGTCAACTGTGGAATCCTCCAAATCTGTAACAGCAGGCTCATGGCGTTTGGGAGGAGTATGAATCGTTGCTGGTTCCTTCGGGAGGAGGATGTCTTCTAGTCCCTCCGACGCAAGATCAACTTGACTAGCGGTACGAGATGGGACCAAGTCGATAACATTAAGCCTTATCTTTTCCTCCTTCTCTTTAGCGGCCTGCTCTTCCAATACACGCTTGTAGTCGAGTGGCATGACACGAACGAAGAGCGGGAGCAGATGGTGGAAGTCATGAAGGACGCGATCGGCAACCTCAGAGCCAGTGTAGTGACGATGGTCCTCGATGAGGCCACGCAATGCAGCGATTTCACGTGGGTCACTGACCTTTCCAAGCTCTACCATCTCCATATTGACCTTCGACGCGAAAGTGTGAGCGGTATCGAGCACGTATGCAATGCCACCACTCATTCCAGCAGCGAAATTGCGCCCAGTAGTTCCTAGGACCACAACACGCCCACCAGTCATGTATTCGCATCCATGATCACCCGTGCCTTCAACGACAGCATTTGCCCCCGAGTTGCGAACAGCAAAACGTTCAGCAGCAACACCTCGGATGAAAGCCTCACCCGACGTAGCACCGTACAAGCAAACATTGCCAATGATGATATTCTCTTCTGCCTTGAAAGTCGATTGTTTAGGGGGGTAGACAATGAGACGCCCACCAGACAGGCCTTTTCCGACATAGTCGTTAGCATCACCTTCCAGTTCGATTGTGATGCCGGGAGCAAGGAAGGCACCGCAGGATTGTCCCGCTGAACCGCGCATAAGTATATGGATTGTATCCTTCGGCAACCCTTCTTCCCCATACAATTTGGAGACGCGATGTGATAACGACGTGCCGAGGGCGCGATCAGTGTTGGTGACGTCACACTCAATATGAACGGGAAGTCCCTTGGTAAGAGCTGGTTCGGACTCGTCAATGAACTTGTTGTCGAGGCGGATGTACAGCTTATGATCTTGCTGTCGAACACGGTAGGTTGCAGCGCCAGGCCGCATCTGCCAAGCAGGTTTCAAAACAGCGGACAGGTCGAGGTGGGCGGTCTTGATGGTGCGCAGCTTCTCATCGACCTTGAGCATATCAGCGCGACCAACCATCTCGTTGATGGTGCGGAAACCGAGCTTTGCCATGTGACCACGAAGCTCCTCGGCGAGATAATAGAAGAAGTTGATGACTTGCTCCGGCTGTCCGGCAAATTTGCTGCGAAGCTGAGGGTCTTGTGTGGCTATACCAACTGGACAAGTGTTCACTGAAGTAGATAGGTTAGCTGCGAGAGAGGCCAGGAAGATGTAACACGAACAGTGACATTTACGCATCATAATACAACCCATGGCGATGAGCGGTGTTGTAGCGAAGCCCCATTCCTCGGCACCAAGCAGACATGCGATAGCAATGTCACGACCAGTACGAATCTGGCCATCAGTTTGGACGGTGACGCGACCACGGAGGTCGTTCAAGACAAGCGTCTGGTGCGTCTCCGCGAGGCCAAGCTCCCACGGCAGACCGGCGTACTTGATACCGGTCCAGCGGGATGCACCAGTACCACCGTCGTGACCAGAAATGAGGATGTGATCTGCCTTTGCCTTTGCAACACCGCTCGCGACAATGCCAACACCAACCTCGGAAACAAGTTTTACAGAGACACGCGCACGGGGGTTGGAGCACTTTAAGTCATATATGAGCTGTTTCAGATCCTCGATGGAATAAATGTCATGATGAGGTGGGGGAGAGATAAGCCCAACACCGGCCGTAGAATGACGAGTGCGAGCAATGGAGGTAGAGACCTTGTGTCCCGGAAGTTCACCACCTTCGCCCGGCTTAGCACCTTGAGCCATCTTGATTTGGAGCTCGTCAGCATCCGCCAGGTAATTGGCAGTGACGCCGAAACGACCAGATGCCACTTGCTTGATAGCAGAACGCATAGTGTCACCATTAGGGAGCATCTGAGAGCGCTCTGCATCCTCACCACCCTCACCAGTGTTTGACTTGCCGCCGAGACGGTTCATCGCGACAGCAAGCGTGGAGTGGGCTTCCATGGAGATTGACCCATATGACATAGCACCTGTAACGAACCTGCGAACAATTTCATTCCAAGGCTCAACCTGTTCGATGGGAATAGGGGTGGCGTTTTCATAGCGAAAGTCAAGAAGCCCACGCAGATGAACACTCTTCGTTTGCTCATTCGCATTACGAGCGTAAGCATCATAGGCGGTTTGATTCTTCTCACGAACAGCATCTTGCAGATTGGCGATGCCAGCAGGATCATTGATGTGTACTTCGCCTCCATCACGCCAATGATACTCTCCCGATTCGGGCATTCCTGGAGGTAAGATAGTTTCCCTCGAAGGCCACCCACGCTCATGAAGCTCGAAGGCATCCACAGCAAGTAGATCAAACGTGGCCCCCTGTACGCGAGACGCAGTGCCAATGAAGCAGCGGTCCACGACTTCACTATGAAGACCGAGAGCTTCAAAAATCTGAGCGCCCTTGTATGACTGAAGTGTCGAGATACCCATTTTCGACATGACTTTGAGGATACCATTATCGATGGACTGATGATAATTGGTAAGGAGGTCCTTCACAGTCTTCTCGCCCTTGATACTGTAAATATTGATTAGCAAAAAGAAACTCGATAGAAATATCCAACTCACAGACCCTCCCGTGCAACCTTGTGAATCGTTTCCAGCATTAACCATGGGCATATCGCGTCAGCTCCATACCCAACTAAAACACAAAGGTGGTGAACTTCACGAGCCTCCGCAGTCTCTACCATCAGGGCGACCTTGGCACGCTGTTTCTGTTGTGTTAGGTGGTGATGAACGCCACCACATGCCACCAGCGCGGATAGAGGGACACGGTTTGGCCCTGTGGCACGGTCACTAAGGATGATGACCTTGATTCCATCCTCGATAGCTTGGGATGCCTCGCTGCAGACACGTTGTAATGCGAGCTGATATCCTGGGAGTCCCCCTTCTTTGGGGAACGTTATGTCAATCGTGATGGAGGGCCACCCCGTATATGCAAGCTTCAGATTCTTCATGGCGTTCATTTCCTCCAAAGAAATCAAAGGAGAAGGCAGGAGAATGCGGTGGCACTGTTCCGGCTTCATTTCCAGAAGATTGCCCTCGGGGCCGACGTATGCTTCGAGTGACATGACGATGCTTTCCCGAATGGAGTCGATAGGAGGATTGGTGACTTGGGCGAAGAGCTGGCGGAAATAATCATAAATGAGACGAGGCTGAGTAGCCATCGCTGCTAATGGAGCATCGTTACCCATGGAACCCAACGCTTCCTTGCCAGTATCTACCATAGGCAGCATTAAGAGACTAAGCTGCTCTACGGTGAAGCCGAACGCAAGGAGCTTGGGGTCACTGCTGAGAGGTAAATCGTCAATGACTGTGTCAAGAGAAGTGTTGCTACGGATGATGCGCTTGATGATATTAGGGACGTGAAGGACGTGGCTTTCAACCCACGAAGCAAAATTCTGCTTAGCGGCAGTGTTGCGCTTCAACTCCTTGTCATCGACAATCCTTCCCTCAAGCGTGTCAACCAACAGCATCCGGCCAGGCTTCAAACGTCCCTTCTGAACTACCTTCTCAGGAGGAATGAACACTGCGCCAACCTCGGAAGCGCAGACCATGATATCATCATTGCTGACAACATAGCGACATGGTCTGAGACCATTTCGATCAAGGTTCGCACCGCAGTACCGGCCGTCGCTGAAGGTGAACAGGGCGGGGCCATCCCAAGGCTCCTGAAGACAGGCAGCCCAATTATAGAACGCGCGTTTCTGTGCATCCATGCTCTCGTTGCCTTGCCAGGCTTCGGGTATAAGCATCATGACAGCTTCGGGCAACGTGACGACGCCATTGACGACGAGCAACTCAAGCACGTTATCAAATGCAGCAGAGTCAGATCCGCCAGTCTCGATGATGGGATAGAGCAGGTCGAGTTGATCGCCGAAATGAGTAGATGAAAGTACGCCTTCTCGAGCTCGCATCCAGTTCTTGTTGCCACGCACGGTGTTGATCTCACCTAAGGATTCCACGTCAGGGCTTACCTGCCATCGTCAGGTGCAGATCACTAACCGTTGTGAGCAGCCCATCTCATTGGCTGAGCTCGATCCCAAGAAGGAAATGTGTTTGTCGAGAATCGAGAATGCACCAAAGTAAAATGCGAACGATACAGGACGTGATTGAGATCATGATAGTAATTGTACACTTGGGGAGGAGTGAGCTGTCCCTTATACACGATGTTCTTCGAGGACAAAGAACAGACGTAAAAGCCGTTGGCAAGCGTACTTCATACAATAAAAAGAAGGTTCGCAGATGTGTGTTAAGCTTGGTTTACGAACTAAATAAATTAAAAGTCACAAACATGGTGTGCGTTGCGTGCTTGCGCAAAACGTACAACTGTCGCTCGAAATGCTTGGCATCGAAAGGTCCGTTTTGACTATCGATTCCATCACCGTAATGGTCGCGTAGGACGACAAAAGGCTGATAAATCGCAGGTTCCTTGCTGCTTGCGGCAGGACCAAGAATCGTACCATCGGTCGGAACTCGACGCCACCCTAAAACCCGAAGACCCAGTTGACTGGCAATATTGGCGAAAACGGATTGATTGCTTTGCAGTTGAATGGGATCATTTGCCTTGAAGAAGACATTGCCTACGGCATATTCTCCTGGTGTAGGAAGAGTGCATCCAATATCCCGTTCTGCCTCGCGCTTGAAAAACTGATGAGGAATTCCAGTCATGACACCGGCACCATCACCATCACGGCTATCGGCACCGGTGGCGCCTCTGTGCGTCATTGCACAAAGTAGTTGACGGGCATCCGAGACAATTTTGTGGCTATGTTCACCCTTGATATGGCAGATAAAACCCACACCACATGAGTCCTTCTCATTTTCGTTAGAATACAAACCCTGACTCGCAGGAAGAGATCCCGCCCAGGAGTTGGGATCACGTTTCACGGCATGAAAACCATTATCAGCCGTGGACGTCTCGTCAGCAACGAGGGGTAGAGAATTTTTGTGATGATCGTCGAAAGAAACAGGAGGAATTGCCATAGGATGAAGAAGCGGGCAAATATATCGATAGAGCGAGAAAAGACGAAAGTTTGTTGAGTTTTTAATCAAAGACGCTGAAGGATCAGGGAAGATGGTGGTCAGAGTCAGAGAGTAAAATGATCAATTTACAGCTGACAGGAGTAACGAGTTAGGACCAAATTGCCAAAATTAGCTAAGCCCCGGGCTTCACGTCAAGACAAGCCGAGAATCCCCGATTCACTCCGATGGCTTCGGGGGGGCGACATCTGTCTCCGCGCCCTGCTTATGACACTCGCGCAAAGGATACCGTAAAACCCTGAGTTGCAGAGCTACATTGTGCGCATAAACATGGCGGATGTTCAAGCTGCTTCAGGTTCTGCTCGACAGTGCTGATCGCGAGCAAGATCAAGGTATTTCTCACCCTTTATTACCTCGATGGTTTAGTCTCCGCATTCGGTAGGCTTCGACGGAATAAGCCTCCCGTGAGGAGAATGCGGGAGACCGTCTGACACCACCTGGATCACCATATCCGCTTCAGTCTGACTCCTCGTGATGTTGTGTATGCGAGCGCTTGAGACCTCGCAACAGAAGGTGAAGGCCTCCGTAACTGCGGCATCCCCTCAGAACCAGCCGTTTTTTCTTCTAATTTGCTACCAGCGTAGGTCAATGCAGTATCATTCGGAGGGCCCAGGGATTGGAGATACAGCAAGTCCTCGGACAGGGCCAATATTCTGAAAGTGCTGTATCGGCTTTGGGTATGAGCGCTTGTGCACTGACTGCCAAGACCTGATGAAGGAACGACTATCTTCCTTCGATAGGTCTGACTAGAGGAGACTAGATTAGTTCGACTGCGTTCGAACGCGGAGTCCCTGGTCCCCGTGCGACAAGTTTCACCGGAAATTGCCATACCGGTAATGGTGTTCCGATCGGCGATGCTGGCCACTGTGGCAATCCTTGCCTGATCCTTGCCAGTGCAATACACACTGGCAGGATCTCGAGTAGTATGCAAACCACTGCACGAGAATCTCATGCCTGTGGTACACGAGTCGTGTTCCCTGGTGCTGACGGAAATGAATTATGAAGGGCACGACACCTCGGTGTGCGAAAGCAAAACCACGTCCGTGAATATTGAATCCTGCACAAAACGCTTCTTACAGTGGTACGGCTCGCACCTCATCTTTGCTCACGACACGACTCACGACTCACGCGGGGGGGTTGATGGACAGGACCATATGTCGGGTGCACGGTCCGATTGATGAGATCAAAGGACATTGCTCGAGATGACACCACGAAGACGAAGCATTAAAATGTTGCGCGGAAGCAACCTCAAAGTCCAATGACAGTCTTCGTGTTTCATGTAAGTAGGAAGCAAAGCCTCGGACCCGGGGCCCAAACTCAGCGAAACATGAATCCACGATGTCACATTTGATCACACGGGGTCGTACAACGTCATGATCAAGAGCATTACTCAAATGACCGGCAGTCAATGAAATCACTTCAATACACAATATTGAAAGGAACACAATCGTGCAGTAGTCGTGCTTGGTCGCTGATCCGTTTGCTATTGCTGCGGATGGTCATCACCTTTGATCACCGAGTAAAAGATTCAATTGCTGCAAAATGCGAACTTCGACAGTGCCAATCGCTCAAGACATCTCGGCCGAAAAGTCCTAGATTTCCAGCGGCACCAAGGCGGGCCGCGGAAACCAGCCTAGGTCAACCCAAGCTGCGGTCGGCTGCAAAAGTCAATCAAAGGCGAGAAGAAAGTTCAGGGGGCGTGTACGATGGTCACACGAATATGATTTATTGATTCCTTCTCGATACCGAGGAGTTCCTCTTCATGGTTGCTGCGGCCCAAAAGTCGAAGGCGACCCATAAGAAAATGCTTGGGGCAGGGACGCAATACAGGAGCTTCGTAACAGTGCCGGTGATAATGGGACCGTCTGTTGACTGATTATTTCCGGCCGGATGATAGTCGGGGGAAGACGTGTATCCACTTTAGGCCCGAGAGAAGCACTTGATAATTTGGCGAGTAGCACTGCTCTGCGGACATGATCATGAGGTAAGAACTGACCAAAGTCCTATCTATTGGTAGATCTGATGGTGCCATGTTTTGCCATGCTCCAGAAACTCGGGTGCCAATGGGCCAAATGTGAATCAGAGTTCTGTCTCATCAAATAACCAGAGAAACAACTGACACGGAGTTGGTGTGGGCATCTTTCCTTGATTGGGTTTTGATGTTCAAGGATGTAGAATTCGCGATATTTGATTTACCAAGAGGCACACGACTGAATATGAAGCATAGCACATAACCAAGACCGAGGACTTACTTCATTATGCCCTAAGGGACCAAAGGAGAGAATGGACTCAACACCAGCGCTGCCTTGCCTGTTGCAGCTCTCTTGATATCAATCGGGGGAAGCCGGATGTGTAGGCCCGAATATCGAAGCGAATGCAGAAGTCTGTAGAGTTGAGAAACCGGTCACATCCCCACAGGCGACTCGGAAACAAGGGCTGCTGAGCAAAACAACAACGGGCCGACAGCACCCAAAAGAGTACTCGCCGACAAAACTGAATGGAGCATCCCGATGGATCAATAAAAACATTACTATTTCGTAGATTCGCAGGCTGGTGAAACAAAACGATCGATGTGGATATTTGTTTTAGACACATGAACAAAAACTATCCAGCACCATCGTGGAGTGCACAGCAAACGGCCGCTGGAGGCGTCCTTCAGATTTCCTCACAAACTGGGACACAACGACTCGCCTTTATGATGACCATTATATTGTCGCACAGTCTCTCCTGAGGCCATCTCCCAAAGCCGGGCAGTGTGATCTGAGGACGCTAAGAGTCGAGTTGGATACATAAGCTGTAAAGTCAACAGGTGATTTCTCACCTGTAACAAGATAAGCTGAATCAGCACTGAATGCGCAATCCCAAACCCATCGTTGGTGGCCTTGGAGAACCTTCTCTTGTCTGAATTCATAGTTCTGTGATATAGACCATAATTTCACGGTGGTATCTGCAGAGCACGTGGCAAGATATCTATCTCTCCCTCAGAGACTTTGCCAAATCGGTAGCTCAAATGCGCTCACTTCACATCTGGACTTAATAACACCCTAGTAAGGTACTTCTTATGGGCGCTGAACTTTGTCACTGCCTGGTAACGAGGTAGATCTGATTTCTCCTCGTTAATTTTCCAGACATAGCATTTGCCCTAAGCCAAGAATGTAAACGACGAATCATCAAAAGGAAGATAATACCTTATTATTTCCAGCAACTAGGCAAGAGCCATCAGATGCCAAGCTGACAGACCGAATAGGGACGTCGCCTGCAGGCGTCTCCAACAAGATGTCAATTAATGACGACTCCAACCTCGTTCTGAACATACCAGCTCGTGTGAGCAAAGATTTTCGGATAAGTCCCATTGCTTAATGCAACCCGCTTGATCGCAGGATATGAGCTCCCCTTGATTTGGATGGACACAGACATCATTCACTTTGGGAGTTTGAGGGTATCAGCAACAGTCACGAAAGAAGAGATAAAACTTGCCAGGGGCGCCATTATCATACGTTCTATGCACTTGTGTACTTCTGCGTGGATGTTATGCGCTCGAGACCTTAGGAGTCACAGCGAAATCACCCACCGAAGATCCCATATTCTGATGGTGCCGTCTTCACTACCCGTCACCAACCACTTGCCTTCGCTGTGGAAGGACACAGAGGTTACATTATTTGTATGTGCATCCAGGCACGTTAGCTACAGGGGATAAATGGATGGGGATGGTGGCAAATATTAGGACGCGCACTGGTGTCGAGGAGGTGCTGGTAATCTCATAAATGTAAACCTTTTTGTGAATTGCCGCAGCCAAAAGGCGTTTACTGAAATAAAATGACTCATCAGTAAATTCATACATGAAGAAACAGGTCATTGGGATTACTCGGGTGAGATGGCAAGACGATTCACTTGCTAATCCTTGTATAAGTCTTGACGACGGAAAATGGGAAAACGTATTACTCACGCCAGACTCTCCAGATCTTGCTATAGTACGCGAACAGATTCCACTCCACGCTTCCCAGAACCTGATCTCATGGTCATAAGATCCAGTGACAAGAATTACAGACATGCTGGAGTTCTTGAACAAAGAAGGGCTGAAGGTGTGACAGCGTGACCTGTGACAAATGGCATCTTACCTAAAACACTGGTTTGACAACTGGGTATCAATATTTTGAAGGTTGAACTCCAATTGAACTCTGTACCTTTGTCTGACATGATACTTCTCTTCGTGGCACATTTCTCAAGATCCAAAGATGAAGGTCCGCTGAGTCCTCGATATTCAACTTCATATTCATGAAATGGAGTTCTGACAGATCGACTCCGAGGATCAACATGACGATCCGGAGTAGGGTGACCCTTGGTCATTTACGCTACTAGTTGATGGAGGGGACATGTGGCTACTTACCTGTGCGTATATGCTCTGGTATAACATTGAGCCCGTGCACTTCCAGAGTCTGCGTGCGCGGCGCACGGATTGTTACGTGTTAGCCGCAAGGCAAGAGGTGCTGTCTTTTGGGTCTGTACCTAAGCTTCTTAGACCTCATTCATTCAAAATTTCATGACCCTTTTCAACGGGGAGGCATCGCATTTGATTTTAAGTTCAGCCTCATCGAACGGCGAGACGAATCTCGAGATCATCCGTCCGAATGAAATTAGCAAAGCCTTCGGCAATTGTTCCTTAGGTTGCCAACTAATTAACGTGTCTGTAGGTTCCCTTCACTGTAAGCGACCTCGCTCATTTCCACACAATCCAACCTATCATGCGTCCACCGTTATATGGGACAAATTAGACACGGCCTCGTCAAGTTCTCAGAAGGAAGTACTAGTTCCCTATCACCGAGCGAAGGTGTTGAAGTAATCTGCATACAGAGTATAAAACGGGAAGACGGCATCATGTCTCTCTCAGCCCCCGGTTTCTCCAAACTCGACGTTTGTGTGCGGTATCTACTGTTTTGGCTATGAACGCTTTCCCAGTAAGCCGTATCCTACCTGACTCAACACTCATCCTGACTGAACTCTTAGAATGGCACTCGAGTCTTCTACTGGGCATCCGGCGGTGAAATCAAGTACGGTACTGTGCAGGCCACCAACCGTATGGCGGATGTAGGAATTCTAGGCCATTCTGGAAGATATCATTCTAATGAGCTATCTCACAGGGTACCCAGATTGTGGTGGTGAAGGTAGATGGGGATGGCCATGCACAATTACCGTGGGTGTCCTCCGCTGATTCATAAATGATGTCATTCTCTAATAACATAAGTTTACAGAGTGTCCAGCCTTGTAAAAGTAAACCAATGAGATTCATGACATAGAGCCCACTTAGAGTTATTTATTGCATCCCATATCCCGCACTCCGCATTCATGGACCTTAGGATCATCACATCACTAGTACTGTATTCATTCGTCTCGTTGCACATGTACCTCGTCCGTTTATATCTGGTGATCGATTTCTTGCGCTTTAGTCGAGGAGATTGATCCAGGGATCAATCAATCTGTTAGAACTTAGGATCTGCCTTCCGAGTCGCGTGGCATCATGTGAGTTACCAAGGGATTGGGAACTGATAAATCCGGCGAAAGCATTTTGCAGCCCCAGAAGCCGCATGTCTCTGATTTTCCAATAAACAGTTCATGATTGTCCCGCACAATTGGGGTGACCACTGGTGACCGGTGACCAGGCGGAGTAAGCAGAGCAGGGGCTTCTTCGCGGAAGCAAAAAAAAACATCCATGTCATTGCTATAAATCGAGGATAGATCGGGGTTCCCGGGTGTTTCCTTCGACAAAAGGGGTCTCATAGGAAATCAAATGATATACCCTCTAGGTCTGGCAAGTGACAATAACTGATCTTCTAGAACGCCTGATCTTGAAGATTGAGCCGTTTTTAACCTCAAATACCATTGTAGTGTTCCTCGCAACACACCCAACTAGAAATCTAGGGGGCAAATATATGTGTCACATCAGTTGTTGAATGGCACTCAATCGACGGGCGGATACGTAGCAGAAGACAACGACGCTCAACATGCAAAATTTACAAACACACACGGTTCAATTGCGTCTGCATCACTGTTGTGACGAAGTCACTAACGTAAATTACATGCATATGTGCATTATTATGTAGTAACAAAGAGAAGCAATCGATCCAGATATCGATCCAAAATCGACCAAGCTCGAGATCGTTGCTAAATCAGGCAATCTAATTATTCTACGTACTACAACCTTTTTACAAACCGCTACAATGATACTTATCCTAGTAGTACGTAGCGCCGCAATTACGCAGTATCATTATGTCCAGCGAGAGAGGAGATAAACACCGCAACGAGCGTGTGCACGTGGGAATGTTGAGCGAGTGTGTTGTAGAACATATGTTACATAAATTAGACGATAGGCCGCACGGTGGTTGTGTTGTGGATTCCAGAAAGACTCACGGGGGATCCCAAGTTCGGCTGTCGGAAAAACTTGCAAACAAGTGTATTCTTTTGTTGACTTATAGAAGTTGTCCTTTGTGAAAACTTTCACAGTGCACTACACACATCTTGATGACAGCATGATCGTCCCGCGATGGCACGCAATGCCGTCCTACATAAATTCCTGCAGTTAATGTGCTCTATCCTCGGTATAATAGTATCAAGTCACTCAGCACTAGTACTGAGCTTATATGCGGTATGCATGTAAATTATGAGTAAACGATAAACGATAGTGATGATGAGATCTTACATAAACCTCGAGATGATCTTGCTTGAGGTCCAAATAAGGTAATTTTCATTTCTTCTCGCTAGAAACCTTGCAATAAGTCGGACTACGTTGCAAACGTCTATATATACCAAGTCCAAACTTGTTCCCTACATTCCCGAGTGCCAGCAATTTCGCGAGCCACTCTTTTTCGCAGGGATTGCTGCGACATATCACTATCACCATCACGATTCCACACCAAAAAGCCGAGTTGCACATGCTCCGTGACGAATACTATAGATGGATCTCAAAATGCTATTTGAGCAGCAGCACCATGCCGATTTCATTCGAGCTAAGTATAGTGAGTTTTTCTATCAGATAGTTAGTTTAATTCTAGCACGACATTAGCAAATCATAATATTCAGATCAAGCTGAGTCCCAACAGGACGGAACTTCCGAAGGAAAGGCTCTAGTTGAATGAAATATGCGGTAAAATCGCTAGTGCCTGTCCATACGATGACACAGTCCCAGATTGGCAAGTGTAACATTCATGTGAAGAGCATGAAACTCGTTGCTCAGCCGTAGAAAATATAACCTTCCATTACACCAGGATGGAACTGCGCTTGCCCCTTTAGTCAAAACCTCAAAATGCAACGAGCTCACTTATGCATTGAATGTAGGTACTTCCTTTCGGTCCTGAGCGTGATGAAATATTATGCACCATATCCGCGAAGAACACTTGACTTACTCTGACCATTATACTAACTCGTTGCCCAGCCTTGATCTCGCATCCAAGGAAATGGCCCGCTTTTAGTACAGAGTGGTTATAGTCGTACCGCACGCTATCCCTACTTTGACTTTTAGCTTCGAGTTGCAGGTGTACCGACTGCACTTGCATTTGTAGATAAACACTACCCGATGGGAGTAGAACCTCGAAGGAGTCTTCTGGGTTGCTCGTCGACTCCATCCGTAATACTCTAGCTGCGCCAAGGCTGACGCCGAGAATCCAAGTTCCACTGGCTTCTATATTATCCACGTGTCCGAGAATCTCACCCACGGATGACAGGTGTAACAGATGTGTTTGTACGTTCAAGCTTGGATATAGCCCTTGCAAACGAGCTAGAATGAAGGAAAGACCCGGATTCTGATCCTCCGGCCAAGATGACAAGTGCATCTCACGATAATGTCGTATCACGCCATCATAATGGCCCTGTGATTATTTATAAGCCAAAGTC
The DNA here is from genome assembly GCA_016695465.1 of Suillus americanus. Taxonomy (NCBI): domain Eukaryota; kingdom Fungi; phylum Basidiomycota; class Agaricomycetes; order Boletales; family Suillaceae; genus Suillus; species Suillus americanus. The sequence goes on from MU177900.1 coordinate 463,073, forward strand.
TTGGATGAAGACGATATGCAACCTCTTGGAAATTGTAGTACGCGTCAGGAAGGAAAATGTCCTCTACCGCATGATGCTCCTGTGGGTGACTGGCAAGGAAGTCCCTTCGCTGCTTCCGAGCTTGTTTGGTTTCGGTAGAGTCAAGCTTGGAGAGTGCGACTGAGAGCATTGTGCACTGCTCCGAGAGGGACAGAAATTCCGGGAAAAATCTGAATCCATCTGGAAGGCCACCGGATCTGGTTCGTATGAAGGAGTGAATTTCGCGTGACAACGGTGCATATAATAATCGTCTATAGCCGGCAGAGAACATCTTCAACTAGGCCATAAACTTTGGGAGATGCTAAGATGAAAAGTTGGTGTGTTATGTAATTTACACAAGAGTGGATGTTGGTAACCAAATTATAGTGCAGAGTCGACTTTCGAAATTTGAGCTCCGCTGCACGAACTGCAGATTCAAAGCGATAACTTATCTGACAACGGTATTTCTCGCGAAAGTTCAGCAACTTAGCTTGTGTGAATGTCGACAAATCTTCAGGACAGTGCATCCAAAGAACAACAAGGCAATTCGTTGTACGCAGCACTCGCCAGGACCACCACAAGGGGAGTGGCACTTTACTTCTCCCGCCCGGTACGACTATTTCGACCAGCCAAAGGTTTGTCTGTCTGGATATTTCTCTATGATGGTCTCGTTGACAACACTCATTATTGAGTGAGCGGTTGGCACTCTCTTCGTGGTCATGCTAATAAGCATGGGGCACCTCTAAGTGTCCAGTACATATCCGCGCTCGTGAAAAACCAAGGTGTAGTGCTCTCTTGTTGTTATTTCATACCTTTCCTTTAATTTTGATCAGGCTTTGGCAGTTCATGGTGATTCCAAAACATTTTGTGCCACCAATGGTCGCAAATGCAATGTTGGGTACTGTTCTATGGGCGACCTACACAGAAACATCTAATTACCTGGAAGCGCATCTGGGGACGCATCCAACTTTTATCGCTGCACTTTCGGGCGCTGCTGCTGGGGGCACCCAAGCCTTGATCGCGGCTCCTGTAGAAAATACCCGCCTTATTATCGAGGGTGGCACCGGTAGAGGATGGTCTCATGCATGGCAAGAAGTCTTCCGAGGAACCGAACCCCCAAAATCAGCCAGTAGAGCGGACAACATCAAAGAAATAAGACAGGTGAGGCATTGGATGAAGGAGGTTTCTGAGATGGCTGGTCGGGGGTGGGATGGTTGGGGGTGGGGGTGCGCCAAAGACATTTGCGGTAATACCTCCACGAGTCACAACCCGCACTTTCTGAGATTTCATTGTTGTTCAGGCTTTGCTGCATTCTTTATGATATTTGAAATCACTCGTAGAGTGGCATTAGCTTCCAAAGCTGCAGCGCAAGGCACTGTCCAAAATTTATCAATGACTCCAGAGGAACACTTCTTCGGCCGCCATTTTCCACGAGCCATTCATGGTATTACCTTAGTAGCAGGAGGGGCATCGGCGGGTTTGGTATACGAGATCCTCAGCAGACCATGGGACGTAACCAGGCGCATAATTCAGCTAGAACGGACCGTTCATCCCACTCTGAAACATTCGCTATTCGTGATTGTACAGAAAATTCGTGGGGATGGAATAATACATTTTTTCCGTGACCCTTCGACTACGAGCAACGACAAACCGGAAATGTCTACCACTCGTCGTCGGATATATTCCGGCATTCGAACGCTTGCTCGAGTCGGCCCATGGGGTTTGGGCTTTTTGGTATGGGAGGCTTTCGGACCGGGTTTGTCCTGACAGAACTACGATCAGCGTGTGGATAAGTATGATCGATGATCCCAGGTACTTATCCCATGCAGGCAGGTTATAGTCGTGCAACGTAACCCCGTTTTCTCACCGTATTTCTCACAGCGAGTGGGCACCTTACTGGAGATAGATAACACGATTTGTCAGTGGCAGAGGCGAATTCATGCGCAGATTTTACCGATAGGTGCTAATAAGCTCAAGTGTTCTGCCTACGATGTTTCTGGCCAAAGGCAAGTCCAACTCAAAAGGCCGATCGTCTTACGTACGTACGATCTTCGCGATGGTGGCTGTACAGCATCAGCTTGTGGCACCGCATCAGTGAGTATTAACTTGTTCTAGTTGAGTGCGTAGAACCGCGTTTCAAGCATGTGTCCTCCCTTGAAATTTATCTTAATAAATCCGGACTTCAGATACTCACTTGTGAAGACGCAATTTTTCTCCCATTCACTTTTACATCATGTTGCTAACAAAGGGGGCAAATCAAGACCGCTGGATACGAAAATGCGCCGTATCACTAAAGTTGAAAACATTAAAGTGAGTTCATTGAAAAATACAATATATTTCACCGCAAGGGACATCACTAAGCGCTGATACTCTATCCGTAGCCCTGCCTGCTGCGCCCCGAGGAGCAAGTAAGTATCCACTCAAGGAGCGTGGACACGCACTGATTGTCGAGTCAGGGCGTAGCATTTCATTGCCAATTTGCCATGCTGTTGTTGTTCGGTCGTGGCACTTCCTTTCCCATGCGATTTGCGGAGCTTCCACACCTCTCCGGATGAACTACTAATCGGCAACGACGTGAGTGTTATGGCACTTTCGGAGCGCCTTGCGGCCCTTGCCGCACGGTCTGAGAACGTTTGACACCCGGATCTTTATAGCTCTGAGAACCTCGGCTCCAGGAAATGCTTCCATTGTCACAATGGAACTTCAATCTCCAATGGAACAAGAACAGTTACGATAGATTGCTTCAAGACGGCAAAGCTGCTACTTAGCAAGAACAAGTTCACGTGTCGATGGTTTCTAGTTTCATGACCGAGGCGCCGAAACAGAACGTACTCCCTGACCACTCTGGATACCTCCGGACCATACGAAAGACTGATGATGCTTATACAGATTGTGCAAAAGTGGACCCGAGCCGAGTCTAAATCACATCATTCAACATTCGACCCTTCAGTAACTTCGCCACTGGCTAGGACTCGCATACACTGGGTTGCGAAGTAGGCTTTGCAGCCGCCTGACTATTGCTCACCGGGCGTTCAGCACAAGGAGTCATTTAACCTTCTTTGTGAATAAACTTACTGAGTATAAAACTTACTTTAGTCCACAATTTCGTTCATCCCGTCAAATTAATGACTCGCCTTTCATGACAGGGCTGTGTTATCGTGTGTCGCGATATCAGTCCAAGCCTTACCCATATCAGAGTTCCTGCATCTTACCGATAAGTCACTAGGCTTGTTGTCTATGGTGCGAAACCTGGGAAACCTGCATGACGTGAATCGTCTCGTCATGATCAATGATCGAGAGCCTGCATAGATCCTTCTCCCTTTTCGTGCCAATGCAAATTCCGTCATCACGGCACAGAAGAGGATCATACTCAGGCTTATTCGTGATTGGCATCCGTTTTATCAACATTCAATGGTATCTAGACCGCTGAGCATTCAGTTCAATGTCAGAGTCGTGATATCCGACTCCGCTATAACGTATGGCTGTGATCCGCAGGGTGCGGTAATACAGGGTGTATCACAGGACCGTATCACACTTCCGTGAAAGGATTTTGTCCACTCTTATTTACCGGATTGGCATGGTCTCCGTCGACCCTTCCATAATTTAAATAATGCAGCCTCTCGTGAGCCACTCGTTCCTGCAAGAAAATCGTTTATTATTCACATGTGGCTCTGTGCCCTATTATGTAGATTGTACATAGTAACGTGGTCAACTCCCTGTATCAAAAGTCCATTTGACTCGCGCCTCGTATCTGATGAGGGCGTGAGTGTGTGGAGCGATATATAAGGGCAACGTGAAACAATCAGGGCAGGGGGGTAGGCGTGCATAGTTAAGTACTCGGGGTTAGAACTGCTCGGCGGTGCGAAGAGACGCTGAGAATAATGAATGCTCAGCGGGCTTGTGCTGGCGACCACTCATTTGCATAAATAAGATATCACCATAAATGTGTGTATAATGTATTAATCGAACACGTCTGGGATGTAGTGTAGGTAAGTAGCTTCCGAAAAAGTGCAATACGCGCAATTAGATATCGTAGCACGTCGCGCTGCGCTGCGTGGAGCCAGACAAGACACATTAGAATGGTGTTCTTTGGGTATACCATTTTCTCTCTAGTGATAGAATCACTAGAAATCACTGGCATAAGCACGCACGGCGATCGATTATATAAGCAAGTTAGATAGCAGAATGAACCTTAAACGGGGCGAAGTCAATTCGTCGATCGATACTTTGAACAGCGGCGTTGAACGTGTACTACATCCCAGAGTTCTCGAGTACTTTGATTGCAACTCATATTCGACTCGCAATGCCGCATTGTACACGGAAAGGCTGCGGCCAGAATTACGATTTAGCTACTAATGATCCGTCCAGCTGCACGTACCATTCTGGAGCACCTGTGAGCCGCTGTAACATCTCAACGTCGAATCATCGCAGTTTAGTCCAGCCTTTAGGTCTTCCATGAAGGTCTGAAATCGTGGTCTTGTTGCTCCGATGTGAACAAGCCAGTCTTGGACTTTGACGAGTTCATGAAAATATCTGTAAGTAGTCTGCAGGTCTTCAGTCATCGCAGCACAGTGTGCGTTGACAATTTTATTCGTCAGGGATGTACGGTCTCGTCGCATACAGATGAAGCCCCAAAAGTACCTGTCCCTTCTGTAAAGACATCCTCGGTCGACTCCAATCTAATCATGAAGGAGGCAAAAGACGGAGCGGAGGTTTATTCAACCGGTGCACAGAAGTTTGCGTCGCCTAAGCAATCTATTCCCCCACCTGTGGAAACTCCTGTTGTTGAAGATGAAGATGATCTCGACGTGCCCATAACTCCTGGCACCGTATGTAAACGCAAAAGTTGCGGTGTTGCTTTTGTCAGTGATGAGGTGAATCGAATCGGAGATGGCGATAAAACGATCTGTACATACCACCCAGCTGCTGTACGTTGATGGTGTTAATGGAGGGCTCACCTGTCGGCTGACTCAAGACTTCAGCCCATCTTTCATGAAGGAAGCAAAGTCAGTCATGTGGACACCGCACCAATGAGAAACTAAAACCCCACCCACAGGGTTACATATGCTGTAAACGACGTGTCCTGGAGTTTGATGAATTCCTCAAGATCGAGGGATGTAAAAAGGGGCGTCACATGTTTGCACCTAAGCAACGTACAGAACCTCAGGTCTGCTCTCTCGCTGCCACCTTATCGCTTGAGGGACTGGATTGAATGTGTCATTTTAGGCGGAGCAGTTCACTGACTGCCGTGTTGACCATTATCAGACACCAAAGGAGGTCCACATCTCTGTGTTTGCCAAACAAGTGAACAAGGAAAAGAGCACTCTCGCGATAGAGGACAATCAGATTCACTTCGACCTCTATCTCCCCGGACCCAAGCGCTTCCGCCGTACAATCGTTCTTTTCGGTCCAGTGGATCCCGATGGGTCTTCGTACAAATTCTATAACACGAAGGTTGAAGTGGTCCTCAAGAAACTTGATACCAGGAGTTGGACTTTGCTCGAAAAGACAACTCGTGATCTCGGCAACATCAGCCTGACTTTCGGTGTAGGTGGCCGAACAGGCACCATTGGGGGCAAAGATCTAGTGCTTGATGAGCAAAACACAAATAGAGTCAATTAGAAGATCGAGGGGAATACGCGAAAACTCTAGTCTAAATTTCTAGTGTAAGGATAAAAATACCATAGCGATAGCTTGAACTTTGAAATATCCCGGATCATAATATGCCAGGTATTTCGATCGTCTGATACATCTGTATGAAGTCGCCGTCGCGCAAATCCTCATAGTCCTGCAAGCTGATCCCGCATTCAGTACCTTTCTTCACCTCCAGCATGTCCTTCTTGTGCAGCTTAAGCGCATCGAGGAAACCCTCATAGATTACTTGGCCATCGCGAACAACTCGAGCCCCTTTCGACTTCTCGATGGTGCCATTACTGACTCTGCAACCAGCAATTTTCTTGGTAGTCTTCCCTTTTATGTGGATATCGAAAAGTTGTAAAACAGTCGCCTCGCCGGTAACTTTGGTCTCATAGGTGCAAGGCAATAATGCGGTGACGCGGTCTCGGACCTCGTCCATGATCCGATAAATGATTTTGGACGAGTAAACTGGAACGTGGTTCTGTGCCGCAGCACTCTCCACTGAACGCGGAATGTTGACCGAGAAGGCAACAATTATACCTGTGTGCGCAGTATCAGCATCTCGACCCACAAAAATCATCACAACTCGGGGTCCTTACCCTCAGCCGCCTTGGCCATCATCACATCGCTCTCCATTACATCCCCTACCCCTGTGGATACGACCTTAACACGAGCCTTTTTATTCCCGATCCCTTCCAGCGCGCCCACAACGGCCTCAACACTACCGCTCACATCACCTTTGATGACCAGCCGGAGCTCTTTAGGGCCGCCATCTAATACATTCCTCATATCTTGACTATTATCCTCTTCCTTCCGGACTCTTTCGCGCTCTGCAGCACGCGAAATATTAATTGCCTCCGCATCAATCAAAACGGTTTCCACTTCCTTTTTCCTAACCCTATTTGCAAGAGCTTTCTTTACGTCGCCCTCGCTACCCTGTACAACTTCATCACCTGCACCCGGAAGTGACCGCCACCCAGACACGGTGACCGCCATTCCCGGATATGCGGCCTTAACAGGTGCACCAGATGAATCCGACATAAGACGGACTTTCCCGGAAGATGTGCCTGCCAGGATGTGAGCACCAAGGGTTAAACATCCACGTAAAACCAGGACTGTCGCAGTGGACCTATAAATGAATGGGCGGTCAATCGAGGATGGTACAGCGCTTCTGAACCTACCCAAGACCTTTGTGCATCCTCGATTCGATAACATGCCCATAGGCTGGCCCATCTTGCTCTGCGCGTAAATCCTGTACCTCGGCAATTAATGACAGGGTGTCTATTAGATCATTCAGTCCATGTCCTGTCAATCCGGACACTTCGACGCATGGAATGTCTCCCCCAAATACCTCCAGCTGGACGCCCTCAGCAAGGAGTGCATGCTGAACTTTTTCCTGCATAACCCTTTCCGTTAAGCCGCCATAACAAGACGACCCAGAAAATACCCACGACATCCGCTTCTGGTTTATCAACCTTGTTGATAGCCACGACGACCCCAACTTTGTCTTGCTCCCCCTTGATAAGCTCGATAACTTCTTTTGTCTGAGGCATCACACCATCATCCGCTGCGACCACAAGGACAACAATGTCCGTAACACTAGCACCACGCGAGCGCATTGCAGAAAAAGCAGCGTGTCCAGGTGTGTCAAGAAATGTAATTGTGCCGCTAGAGGATTCCTTGACAGGGACCGAGAAGGCGCCGATATGCTGTGTAATACCACCAGCCTCGTTATCAGCAACAGATGCAGAGCGAAGGGTATCCAGAAGAGTGGTTTTACCGTGGTCAACGTGACCCATGATAGTAATGATGGGTGGGCGTGTAGGAAGAGAAGTTGGGTCAGGATGTGGAACTCTGAACGATGCATGAGTATACAAGCACATTAGATATCTCAGACTACGTACGGGGGGTATATATCAAAAGCAGCTTCATCATTGATGATAGCATTGTGGCCAAATTCCTCCACGAGAAGGGCAGCGTAATCGGACGTCAATACTGCAGTAAAGTATCAGTAAAGGAGCGGGAAAGGGATTGAACGAGCGGGACCGTGATCATATGATGCCTCAGCCGCCATCCCTGCATCAATCATCTTGCGTTGCAGTAGTGCTGTGATTGTTGAGTACAGGAAAACTCCCATGAAGTCATCGGTGACTTACTCTGCCGCACATTTAATAGTCTTGCTAGTTGACCAACGGAAACTGTCGTAGGAATGTATATCTGAGAGGGAGACGTGCGCGTCCTCATACGAGGCGCTTGGCCTCGTTGCAGTTTCTGACGGGGGGTAGAACCACGGCTAGGAGTATCGGACGCCCTTGTTAAAATACTACTCATGCCAGGTTGCGATTGAGGAGTTGCGGAACGAGCCCATTTTGAAGCGGAGGGAGCAAGTCCGCCACGCAAATACACGCCTCGGAAGTCATCAGAGTCGCGATTAAAGGACGTCGTTTGTGCTCTGGCCCATTTGCTCGGGGTTGGTTGTGGAGGAAGAATGGGATCAACGGACGACCATTCCGATGGCTAGCGAAAAGGTTACGGCGCTGTCATGAAAAGTTGTAGTGGTGCCCACCTTGAGTTTAGTTGCCGTTGATGCACACCTCCGTTGCGTGAGCTGAAGAGCGCAAATACCTTTGCGACGATGCATCTGAGGTGCTTGTCAAGGTCGGCGTCTTCTAATGGACAAAAGTGAACGATTACGTAATGTGTACCATCACTTCAGCGGAAAAGTGCAGCACTCGTTTATTAGATTTACTTGCGCACTTGCATTATCTTATTTAATAACCCAGTGTTGCTGACGATGTGTTATGAGCGGTTGGTTCAAGTGACGGTGGGTGGCTCAAGTGCCCGCTCCTACAGTATTATTAATCTGCGGAATGATACAACACAAATTTATGAGAGCGACAGAACAAGACAAGTACAGAACCTAGAACCAGATAGAGAGACAAAGAGAAAAATGAAAAGGAACACATAAATACCGCACCAACAAATCCCGTGTATATCAATGCATCCTGAGTAGACGCAAACCTTTTCCGGTACCACACGTGCGCTACTCCACCATCCTTCTAGTTCCAATAATCCGACGAGAGGACGTGGCCAGATCAACCCCGCCCTGCACTCAACCGGCCCCAGCTCCCTTCACTACCACTGCCCTCACTGCCACTATCAAAATCACTCCCCTCGTCAAAGCCTGAAAAAGGGTTATGCAAACGTGCAATTCCGCTTCGCGACACCGACATTTCCTCCCCATCAGCATCTGACGCCTCGCCAAACGACATAAACTCATCCTCGCTCATCGTCGAGGGCGACAGAGAGCTTGCAGCACCTGAGAGGGACGCGCGCTGCTCGGGTGGGGAAAGTATGGCAAATGGCGAGCCAGAGCGGCTACCGCTGCTCCCAAGGCTCAGGACATCTGTGTTTGGGGAGGAGAGGATACTGTGTGATAAAGGCGGGGAGAGCAAGACAGGTGGAGTGGGCGCGGCGGGGTAACGTTCTGATAGTGATTCTACAAGGCTAATGTTTTCACTCGTATTCTCGTGCATACTCGCGCTGGCGTTGCTATTGACGTTGGCATGTTCGTCCTGGACGTCAACGTCTACACACCTGCCTTGCACATCCACCCTGATGCGCGAATTCGTATCCAAGCGCAAAGACCAACTTGACTGTGCGCGGGACCGCACAGGCGTGCGTACAACCGGAGAAAATGGGCGAGCGGGGTAGGCGGTGCTTGTGCGGGGTGTGTCGGGGAGGATGGGGCCGAATGGCGGGCTAGGAGGGGGGGAAGAAGAGTGGGAAGACGGGGCGAAAAATATAGTAGTGTTACCCTCGCGCTCACCATCACTCGCAGTGTGGGAAGAGGCTCGAGAGTGGGCACGGGTGGGCGTGCGGGTTGATACAGATAGCGTTTCCGTGAAAGGGGAGGAGACGTTGGAGATGACGTGGGTAGGTGCGAGCGGAGTGTGCGTGAGGGATGTAAAGGACTGCACATGTTTGATCAGCATTCAGAAGGGTGCGGTGAGATGCGAATTAGAAGAAATACATCATTTATTGTGGTAGATATGCTCCCTTCGTCTGTATCAGGGATTAGTCTGACTCTCCGCCTCACACCCGTGCCTGGGGCGGTGCGATGGACCTCGTTCCGCCATTCGTCGACGGGGCCGGGGTTGAGGCCTTCCAGTTCGATGGAATCTTCTTCTCTTGCAGGAGTCCTTTTCCTCGGATCAGCATCGTTGGGACCCGGGTCTCCATCCCCAGACCCTCTGGTGGATCGTACAGGAACAAGACCTCCGCGTCGAGCACGACGCTTTGCAAGGAAGTCTTCTGCCCAACGCTCTATGGCAGGGGCGATGTGAGGTTCAAAGACGAACTGAAGAGTATATTAGATGGATGTGATTAAAAGCGGGCGAGGGCGGAATGGGTCTTTTTATAGACAGAAAATAGAAAGTCACCTCATGAAAAGCAACAACAGCAGCAGCACCTGCAATAGCTGCAACGACGTACACCGCTACTGGCGCTGGCATCGCGATCAACTCGATCAGCAGCTGACTACTTCGGTGAGAGGTTTGAGTGCTAGGGGTCAGTTGCTAATTCTAGTTGGTCGAATGTGCTTAACGACTTGGACGATGTAAATACTGTCTGTCGACGTCGTCAATGACGATGAGGGCGGGAAGGAGGAGGTAGCAAGAGTTGTCGCTTGCTGTGGGTCGATTGCAGCAAACCGAGAAAGCGCCCGTTCCGCATGCCCAATCATTACCCAATCAACGCCCGAAGCCCGGCCGGGTCGCTTCCGGATTTACGATTACACGGTGGGCCAAATCAAACCCCTATCTCCACGCCCGCTCACGACACTCGGGCAAAGGATACGTTGCATCGTGCGCATAAATATGGTGGATGTTCAAGCTGCTTCAGGTTCTACTCGACAGTGCTGATCGCGAGCGAGATCAAGGTGTTTCTCACCCTTTATTTAATATTAAGTACCTCGATGGTTCGGTATCCGCATTCGGTAGGCTTCGACGGAATAACTTGAAGCCTCTGTAAGGACTCTGAGGGGAATGCGGGAGACCGTCTGATACCGAGTGGATCACCAGGTCCATATCCGCTTCGGTTAGACTCCCTGTGATAATACATATTACCTTGTTTACTGTATTACTTGTATGGTCACTCACAGTTTGTAAAATAAAATAACTGTGGCTGAACGATAAAGTTATGCGGCCGTAGTAGGAAGTAATATCCATTGAATTGTACATACCAATAGACATAACGATACGATAAACGGTAAACAAGGTCCCTACCGACGAAGTTCCGCACTTCCTTCTACTCAGATCTTCTACAGTGACATACTGACTCGGAGGGCCATCGTCCACTGGCATTTCGTGCTTTAGTTATGGACCTCAGCTCTATCATGATGGGTCACTGGGTGCGGTCCGTAGTGGTCGGTCACCCTGGTCAGTCAGAATACGTTCTTCAAATCATGGAGCCTGAGGTTCACCGTTCAGGTCTGTCCAAAGAGTTTAAGTTGAAAGACCTTTATGAATCACGAGTCCATCAAGGGAACTATTCGCCGACTCAAGTCCAGCAAGACTCGGAGTGGCATCTTTGGTAATACAATGTCTGTATTCTCAGTACTCAGACATGTGTGATAACAACCAGCCCAGACCTGCCCAGGCGCATTCTTCCACCATATCTGGGCTCAACCTGATGGGTTTATTTACCCAATTTTCGAAGAGTGAAGGGGGGCACTGGGCCTAGCACTTTAATTGATGTGCGTAGCACGCCCATCGGGACTGTCGGCAGGGCATTCCGCGGCTTGGAAGGAAGGTAAGCTAACGGTATACCCAATATCCGTATTTCAAAATGTTGTCAGGGGGGCGATCTTCTCCGCAGATTTTCACTGATACAGGTCCACTGAGGTTCCAATCATACTGATCTGGTGGCGTACCGCGGTTGATAGGACAATATTTCACACCACGCGCCCAGCCCTATCCGATCCAACACCGCAGAAGCCTACTCTTAGCAAACATGCAGTAGATGTATTTCAGTGGCTCCATCGTTATCTAATTCATTGCGCGGTATTAACTTTCATAAATAGTGTTTGCGGCGGCTAGTCAGTCGCCGAGGGTTTTGATGGGGTTGGTTATCGATGTCTGACTACTTTCCAAGCCCTTCGGAGAATTTGGGTTCCTGATGTGGTAGAGCTCAGGAGAATGAATGAAAGTAAGTACTCGTGGAGTATCTCATTTTATCGTACTGCTTTATCGGGCGATGTTGCAATTAGCAGAGTACAACAAGTTTATTGATGCAAATATGATATAAGACAGCTACAAGGTGATAAGGATAACGTCATGCAAAAAAATACCTGAGAATGTCAATAACCTTCTCCAACCTCACATAAGGTCTCCAAGAACAATTTCAGGTCTTCCTGCTCAATTTCGAGCACGCTGGCATCAAAGGTACTGTGGCGTGACCGCGCATTGCAGCGTTGTTTTGCTTCGATGAATGCTAGACCAAACTCGCTGAAGTGAGGTGAACCATGTAAATACCAACGAGAAGGTGTGAACGTCCGACTTACTTTCTCCTGACGTCCCCAAAGTCAAGCGCCCCCATGATACCAACTACAACATACGTCTGCGTCCTTTCGTTCAAGCAAGCGACGACAAATGGGAGCGACTTCTTTCCTCTTCCTTGGAGGCCGCCAATTTTTGTCCCCGGGAGGCGGTCACGAAGCGCATCCACAAGCCAAAGTCCTAGGCGCGCGAGAACCCCGGGATGAGCGAAGAGAGCGAGATCAGGCCCTTGTGAGAGCACCACAACGCGATGAGAGCGCATCGTTCGAATGTCCTGCTTGTCTATTATCGACGTCCCTTGCCGAATAATAGCGCGGTGAAGTGACATTGCAAGTGACAAAGCGTCTCTCAGAGGTACAATGCTAAGCACAGTTATTCCAGAACACATGTCGACGGGAGGAATGAGCACTTACTCCGACAGAGCATCATAAGCAGCCCAGAAATTCTTCACCCACCATGTCCTTTCCTTTCGCTCTTCGCCGTCAACATCTGCATCCACATCGTCATCCCCATCCTTTTGTCTGTTACCGACTTCTATCCGCTTCTCCCGCTGCTCCTCCCCGTTCCGCCCTCCTTCCCATAATCTCCCACCACCAAACCACTCGCCCCCGTGCCGTGCGCCTTCAACCTCGACCTCCATCCTGACGCCACCTGCAACGTCGAGCAATGCGCTTACTGCTTCCACAGCATCCGCTGCACCGAGAGGGGAAGCGCGGTACCCAAAGCATCTTGCAAAAGACGGATACGTTAACTCAACAAGGCCATATTCTGGTGCGATGGAGTCCAGTTTCGCACGAAGCTGGTGCTTCAAGTCAAGATCCATGTGCGCATAGGGCTGCTGCGTCTGCGGAATAGAGAAACTACGGAGGAAGAGTTTCAGCCGTGACAAAGAAAGGATGCAAGAAAGTGTACCCCATCTTCGCGAGCAGCCCGGTGAGGCGCTTCCGTCCACGCTCTTTCCATATGCCAAGCTTGCCCGCGACGTAGCTTGAGTGGTACATTGAATCATACAACGTCCAATGTCGGAAAAGCATAAAACGCAACTCTTCAGCTGCCCGTACAGAAAGATCATCCGGGCTCATGGCTGTGATGGCATCTGTCGTATTAGCAGCAACGTCTGGCGGGAGCGGGTTCAGGCGGAAAACTTCGTCGTAGTATATTGAATGATATTTGTCGTAGGCGTCACGGGATATTCGAGCGGTGGTATACTGGAACGTGAGTCCAAGGATCGCAAGCCTGAAGGACAATTCTCGTAAATCGGGACATGGGAAATCGATAAGCGGTTTACCAGAGCAAATCACAGTCCACTCGTTCAAGAACAGTTGCAAGGATGTACATTGTTGCAGACGCACTTTGACCATACCACGACCCGCTCCCATAGTATTTGGCGATAAGTTTGTGATATGTTTCACGTTGTTCTCGCGACAGCCGAGTAGATTGCTTCAATCATGTGCTTATTAATAAAGCGACAATACATTAGGTGAAGGTTGAAAAATGACTCACGTCGTCTAGCTTCCGCCGCTTCCCTTGACTTCGATCGCCGTCTCCCAATGATCTCCTCTTGCCCGAAGGGCCTCGCTCAGAGAAATCTTCGTCATTGTCAGGATCATCACCCTCATTTGATCGCACGTCATCTTCATCGTCCAACTCAGAGTCTTCATCAGAGTCAGGTTCAGGTTCATACTATATCCAAGTCAGTAGGAGCCGCAGTGTAGTGATCATCATATTCACCGTTAGAGCTTCCCAAGCCTTTCTTTCCTCTCCCATATTTTCTGCTTCACCGTCATCCCATACGATAAATCTCTCGCCATTCTCACCTCCAGCAAACATGTTCGCAAGGTTTTGTGGCCGGTTTGAGTCTATGATGTGCACCGTGAGCTTCATGCCGAATTCGCCGAACCAATTCTCGGATGAGAGATCAAGGATAGCACCCATATTTAATAGAATGAGTGTGTGTAGCTTTCGAGCATTCAGTTAGTTGGTACACCTTTGATGACAATGCACGCACCTCCGCATATGTAGCCAACTCGTCTTTCATTCGTTCAAGGTCGGCCAGGCCCGAAACGGGGATTATTCTGTGCATAACATCATCCTGCTTGAGGAGTTCCGCAAGCATTTTCGCTGCACACAATGCATCAACATCGGGAGCGACGAGGATTATGACAGACGAAGCAGATGTGAGCGGCGAGCGGCGGTGTGCCACCAGGATGTTTGCGTAGGCCTCAGCATAGGCAGGTCGTGAAGCAGATGCGAGGTGCGGTGGCGGAAGAAAGACCATAAGTGTGCGAAGAACGACTCGTGTCTTCGGGTTTGAAACAGACGTTAATCATTGTACGACGCGTCGCGTATGATAACACGTGCTGTCACACCGTGGGTCTGTCACAAACGCAATATGATAATATTCGTGTTCCTTTTTCATTCTGCAGCGACGACTACAATGCAAAGCTCCAAGCGACATGATGAGATCGTAACTACGTTAAACGGCTACAAAATTTAACAAATACATAGAAGTGACACGACAGGGAAAACACATTGATGATTGATGAGAGTTAGCTAGTGACACAGAACATGCACTGTCCTACTAGTGTGAAGTCTCAGGCGGGAACAATATTTCTGTTGAGCACCTTCTGCGGTGGGGGATGCGACCTGCATGGAGCTTTGAAGGCTCAAGGGATTTGTATGCCTTCTGACGCCGAGTCACAATATCACTCGCCACAACAAGTAATGGCAATAGTGACATTGGCAGGATGTAGTATAGTGGGTCGTTTCAGTGTGGCGGCCCAAGTTGTTTGTTGCCTTTGAATTTGGGAAACCCTGAATTCTGCAGGGAATATTCGCACGAACGTCGACACCATGCCAGTCAAAAAGATGCGGTCCCTGCCCATCTCTATGCAGGGGCCACAAAGCGGATCGGTCAAGTCACATAATTGTATCCTGCAAGAGTTCCTTCGTAACAATGACGAACGGACTGCGGTAGGAATTATCAATTTCCTTTACCTCTCGTATTCGAAGAACGCTACCCTGAGCATAATGAATCCTACGGCCACTGAGTAATGATGTCTCTAGTACAGGTCAGGGTCGACAGCAGGCTCAGATCGCTCAGCCATGGTGGTGACACTGGCATCGGCGTCGGTGCATGTGCCAAACTACATTAGTCGAGTTGCACCCCTCCCCGCACATCTGCACTTGCGTGCTGTTGGTGGTAGTGAATTCTTTACTTTCCGTATCATTAGTGAATTAACAAACAACCTTATTCCGTCAGAGTCGGGGCGTACAGAGTAACAGTGTGTGGAACCATCTTCGCATGCATGATACATTATAGTGCCAGAATGTGTGTGACCAGTGGATTCCATTGCCGGGTGATAGATAATTTTAATTTCGTCTGCAAGCGAGCGTGTTGCCATTGGAAGGGGGGAGTGAATGCGTCCAACGTCGGAGGCGACATCAGTATGGCTTGTAAATGCGCCGGAGACCTGGAGAAACAACTGAGCTATGGTGGGCATTCAGTTGGGGCACTTGAAAGGACGAAATAATTCCATATGGAACCCACTGCTTTGGATCATCATGTGTGCATCAACGCCTAAGAAAACAGACTTGCTACAGTACTGCGCTCATACGTCTCGTAGACCTGGACATTGTGTGACAATGAAGTAAGTAATGGTGCTTCTTCACTCCTCAGTGGATATGACATTACATGTGCTGGAGTAGCACAACTCCGATAAGATTCCCCAGAACGGGAACATTGGCATTTTCGTTGAGTATAGTCATGGCGCACTCAACCACGTGTACCATGCGCTTTAGAATAGCTGAAAGTTGCTGGTATAGAAATAGCATATATGAAAGCACAGAGCATCACCGTGCAGAGGTCTAACTCGGATATATGGGGTGAGTCGCATTTTTTAAAATCTATAAACGTGAAAAGACACTTACTTTTGACGTGAGGATGGGAGGGCAGGATATCATCATTTAGCAACTGAAAGCGCCAACAATACTTTTTTGATGGAAATTACCAACCATGATTCGACGTTGCTGCGTACCGGAAAATGCTGTGAGCTAACCGGAGAGCCCGCAGCTTGCAAAACACTCATTATAATGCGAGATGAGGGCAGCATGCGGCAGCCGGCTCATTGCTCGAGGTCAACCAACAGCTCTATCAGTCACGATTGAATAAGGAAAAATGGGGGTACATCTGGGTCGTAATCACATAAAAATATAGCCTTACGAGAGCCGTGTAAACGTTGATGCGCGTGTCACTTTTGTTATCAGGGCTATATCAAAGGCATGAAGATGCATGCATAACGCGAGGCTTGTGTTGATGAGAATTGCCTGAGCGCCAGACCGGTAGGCATTGTTTTGGTTTATTGTCCAAAAGCTTCCGGGAATTTCCTCATTTGGGACCGCGGTTTAATAGCTTCCATTTGGGAGAAAGCCGCGTGCCTTCCATACGTTTAGCACGCATCCACGAGGTACTTAAAGACCGTCTCTGTGTCTGTTGACCACACTCACAGCCGCCATGGCGTACGAGCCAAGACCTTCAACTGACCAAGGTATGATTCTAGTTAGTCAAGTATGATCTACGTTTGTTGCTTACCTCAAGAACAGAGTCTGCACCTCTCTTGCGAGGTGGAGATGATGATCCTCCGCAAAGCGCCCAGTCACGCTCTCCCCACCCATCTATGTCCCGTAGAATTGCCGACGTCGTCCAAGAACCGCTCACTGGTCTCACTAAAGTACTGCTTGTTGAAGTACTCATATTGCTCCTCATAAGTTCCGTCTTTATTGGCCTATTCGCTGGTGCACAACATAAACTCAATCTGCGAAACGGTGCCCCTGGTGGTGGAGGTGGAGACGGAAGTGGAGGTAATACTACCCTGACCAAGACCGCAACAGCTACAGTGACTCACACGACTACTGCCGCTGCAACGACTAAAATCTCTGGCATTGTGACTACCACCACTGCGGTGTCTACGATGTTTTCTACGGTCTTCGGCACAACTACAGCGACCAAAATCGCGACGACTACTTCCACAAAAACATCTGTTTCCACCTCAGTTTCCACTTCCACTTACACAACGACAGATGTTCACACGCACACAGTGATCGTCGGGCCAGAACCCACAGGACCTCCCGAGAATCCCAGCCCTCCGGCGCCTCCATCGGTAGGTCTTCTTGCGTGTCGTTGAACCATGCCTCACCATCCACAGGATAAGTGCCTCAGTCCGAATTGCATCATCTTGGCTGCTTCCATTCTATCTTCCCTGGACACGTCACAAGACCCTTGCGAAAATTTCTATGATTTTGCAAGTAAGTCAGCACGTGGTTTTGTACTGTGTCCGCTGCATTGCTTAACTACAACATCAGACGGTGGTTGGATGGCCTCGCACCCCATTCCGGGTGACAAGGGTGCCATCAATTCATTTTCGGTTCTTTCAGAACAGAACGCGCACGTTATTCTCAAATTACTGGAGGGCGACTCATCTATCCAAGACAATTCATGGGATGATCAACTGCTTCACAAGATCCGTATACTGTACACGTCATGCATGGACGAGGCGCGGCTTGATTATCTTGGCCAGGAGCCATTACAGAAGTTTGTCAACACGATTCGGAAGTTTTACAGGGGGAAGACTACCCAAGCATATACCACGAATCCGAGACAGGGCTTATCCAATGCCCTAGGTTACCTGCACTCTCGGGGTAAGAGTCATTTGTTTGATCTTATGTTGTCCGTTCGCTCATACCATGACTTAGGTGTTGACGCACTTTTTGAATTTAGTATTGAAGGCGACTCTGGTGCTGACCCGAACAATATGATTCTGTGGTTCAGTCAACCCAGCCTGGGACTCCCCTCCAAGGTCAGCTCCCGAAATCTTAGAACTTTCAATACGGCTAACAAGTATTAGGAGTATTACAAGGATAAGAGTATTCTCACCGTATATCAGGACGTCATCGAGCGCCTCCTATCATCATTGAGAGATGACCGAGTTCTGAGTCAAGAGAACCCAGAAATCGTCCTCCAGACAGGAGAACTCGAAGACAGCGAGCATGTCTGGCCCCCCTGGCCATGGCCACCTTGGGATGAAGAAGGCGACGACGACGACGACAACGATGATGGTCGGGAACGTAGTCCTGGAGATCCTTTCCAGAACGCTCGTGAGCTTGCGCAAAAAGTTGTCAAGTTCGAAACTGAAATTGCGGACGCGACACTTGACCTGTAAGCTGATTCACGTCCCACCATTGGCAGACTCTCACTGGTTATATCGCTATCAGTGACAAGCTGCAGCAAGATCCATTCGGCACGTACAACCCGACCAGCATCAACACTCTCAAGGCCGAGCTCTCGCAGATCAACTTCCCAGACTATTTTGCCACGTTCACGCCTCGTGCCTTCCCAAACCGTGTTATCATCACGTACAAACCTTACCCGAATTCCCTGTCAGAAATCTTGAAGAAGACGGAAGCAGATGTCATCGAGGCATATCTTGTTGTGCGCGCATCGTTGGAGTA
Organism: Suillus americanus; assembly: GCA_016695465.1. Taxonomy (NCBI): domain Eukaryota; kingdom Fungi; phylum Basidiomycota; class Agaricomycetes; order Boletales; family Suillaceae; genus Suillus; species Suillus americanus. The sequence goes on from MU177900.1 coordinate 481,792, forward strand.
TGCTCCCAACCTAGGTCGGACCACTGAAGCTTGGAAAGCTGTGAGAACTCTGCAAGAGACCCTGTATGGCCTCAAGCCTGGCGTAGTTGGCGAACGTTCCCAGTTTTGCATGACACAGGTCGACGCTGCTTTGGGTTTCGGTACTGGAAGATACTTTGTGAACCAGACCTTCCCTGGCGAATCAAGGGAGAAAGCGACCCAGGTCATTGATAGTCAGTCAAGAAGAAACTTTTGGCTTCGGAATACTACTGACTTTTCATTGGCCAGACATCATCGATGCCTTTGAGAGATCCTTGCACCGCATCGAATGGATGGATGAGGAGTCCGCACGTAAAGCTGCCGAGAAAGCCGAAGCTCTTCGCGTCAAGGTTGGCTTCCCTCTATCCCCAGACACGCGTGATCCACGTTCCCTTGTCTCCTACTACACCCTCGTGAAAGTACATGTGGATACCTTCTTTGAAAACATGCTCAGTGCTGCGTATGTAACACCATCACCCGCTCAAATCAAGTACTGACCATATGTTATACAGCTCCTCCGATATGTACAAGATGTGGCAGAAAGTCGGCAAGCAGAGAAATCCCGACGAGTGGGAGATGACACCAGCAACTGTAAATGCTTACTATAACCCTCCTGCCAATGAAGTAAGTGAATTTGTACGGTCAAGGTACTGGACTGACGAAGAATAAGATCGTCTTCCCAGCTGGTATCTTACAACCTCCTTTCTTCTCCGAGAGCTGGTATGAATACATGTCACCATTTTCCAGCCCCTTCTCATCCACGCTTCCATGTACAGGCCTGGATACCTCTCCTACGGCTCCTTTGGAATGGTAGCTGCGCATGAATTGACTGTAAGTTCGCCACATTACACTTTCCATAAGCACGTGCCTAAGTATCATTAGCACGCATTTGACTCCTCAGGTCGTCTTTACAACCAACAAGGAAAACTCGAAGAATGGTGGTCACGCCAGACCAGCGACGCGTACCAGATTCGCCAGGACTGCATCGTAGAGCAATACTCCTCCTATACAGTAGAGGATGGCAAAGGAGGGGTTATCCACGTCAATGTATGTCACATTATGCTCCCTGTGTATAATGATTGACGCGTTGATCCACAGGGAAATCTGTACGTCCATGGTCATGAGGTTTAAGCTTGTTCACGTTACTAATTGATGACTTTCAAGTACCTCCGGCGAAAACATCGGAGACACAGGTCTGATTCAGGCGTATCGGGCTTGGAAGGCTCAATACGAAGAATCATACGATGCCGGAAAAGAATACCTACTTCCTGGCCTTGGCTACACTCGGTTCGCGATACTCGATTTATCAGTGAAATACTCAGGCACTGATAGCAAGTTTTAGGGAGCAGCTATTCTTCATCTCGTTTGCCCGTACATGGGCGATGAATATCAGTCCTGCTGACGCAGTAAGTGTTCTATCCATCTCAACACCCATTTCAATATAATATTGCAACAGGTTCGACGTGTCCGGTCAGACCCTCATTCACCGAATCGTTATCGCACTGAAGGCACTGTCTTTAATGTCCCGGAGTTCGCAGAAGCCTTCAAGTGCTCAAAGTATGCGAAGGCAAGTGCAAGTGCATGAGACACAGACTGCTGCTAACACAATATTTGATAGCTCAATCCACCAAAGGAGAAGAGATGTATCTTTTGGTCTTGATCTGCTGGTTTTCGATTTCTATGACATCTGCTTCCTTCGGTTAATATGTGGTTCGAACACTGTAGTCTGTACATTTTATATTGCAAGCATTTCTTTATCCTTTTGTACTCGCAGTGCATCAAGATCGCAGGGTCCGAACTGATGCTAAATCTATCGTGTCACAGAACTCCTTTAGTACTCGGAATATCATCGCCACCAGTGCGTTCGATAGCTTGTCTGATTGCAAGGGCAAGTGCCTTGAATGCAGATTCAGATCTGTAATTGTTGACTGAGTGCTGCCGCTGGATTAACAGGCATTGGGTAAACACACCTGTGGTGATCGTTTTCGCCCCGTAGGACGTCGACATGAAGAGTCACACCAGAAGCTATGGCAAAAGAATAGAATATATGAGGGATCATTTCCGTCGACAGGTCTCCTATTTTCTCCCTCTTTAAGCCTAAATCAGTGACACAGTACGGTCTAGAGCAGATGTCAATAACGGCTCGAGAGAGAGCCTGGAATGTGTCAAATGGACATGTGCATCACTGCCTATCGGTCACTCACTTCATCTAAGGGTGCAAATCCAGTTCCGTATCGACGAATCCCGCGGACTTCACCGAGAGCTTGCTTGAAAGCCGTTCCGAGGGCGATCGCACTATCCTGTGGATGCCGCGGATGTATTGGTCAGCGATTCCTGAGCACATGTTACAATACTCATCTGCTGTGTGATGGTCATCGATCCATAAATCGCCTTTGCATTTCATAGTGAGAGACATCCCACCATGCTTTGCCAAGGCATGGTACATCTGGTAAACTCAATCAGCGGGAGTTTGGCGTCACAAAGATATCATTCATACGTGATCCAGGAAACCAATTCCCGTTGAGATCTCAATTACCTGAGCATTTTGAGATCCAGGAGTACAGTCGAGGTTGATAGATACTTCTATCTGTGTCTCGTTAGTCTTTCTTGAGATCATAGCTGTTCGTGCTGCCATGTCGATCAACTAAGAGTCAACATTAATTGGTCACCCGATTGGGAATTGGGGGCTTTGGACAACAAGAACAAACAACCGTCTAAAAGATCTTGAACAACAGCAACAAACATCTACTTATGGCTTCTCCGCTTCTTCGCTCAAGGTCAGCACTACGAGCTGTCCTTGGGCCACAGTCCCGTCAACGATCATTATGTGCCAACCGGCCTAGGACCAGGTCCCTTTTTAATTTTTTTCGCAGGTCTGGTAAGCCAGCACAAGAAGAACCTGTTCCGTTACTGGCCGAGGACAACTTATTTCATCCGTTCTCGAAGTCTCCATTTCCTGCAATACGCGCTCGCGGAGAAGCTATACAGTCACTGGCCAAATGTCCAGTGTGCACTTCAGGTCATTGCGACAATAATGTACATACAAAATCGCAGCCTCTCGCAGTAAAATTTGAATGCCCCGACTGTGGTTTCCCGACTCATTGCTCACATGAGCATTGGATGGCTGATGAAGAGCACACAAAATACTGCTCTAGACTTCGAGAAGTTAACGAGGATGACCATGATCTCCGAAGTGGTCGAAAGTTCCGCGAACTTGAAATGCCCGGTGCGTCATCCGGTCTTCCACTTTGGACATCCCAATTAATTCACTCACTAGGACCACAGGCTTACGAGGAGGCTATATCATTCGCAAATTGGGACGTCTTTTGGTATACACGCGGATTCCCCTCCATGGACACGGAGCGTTCAAGAAGACATGCCAGCAAAATTCTTACCTATCCGCTCACTATTGGTTCTATTCTTCATCAAAACAGTGGACTGACTTTAAGCAACCAAAGAGTTACACCTGAAGGAAGTCGCTCACTAGCGGGTAAGTATCTACCATATATTTCCAGATTTTTCCTCAAAATTCACATCCAGCACTACGCACCACGTTGCATGTCCCTCCTGGAGCACCTGATACAGAGGAGGCTGGTGCCGCAAAACCTCAGATGCGCATATTCATCCTCGGCGCTCGCGCTGAGTCCTCTTTGCCACCGCATGCCTGGGAGCAACTTTGCATGTTGTTCCCGTCCTGTCATTTCCACCTTTTCTTCATCGGACCACAAGTCTCTTTGCCGAGACCAGCTAATTCTCCCTCTCCAAAGCCTCCCAATGAATCTGCAACGAAAGAGGATACTATCACCGACCAATCTGCGGTAGAAAATGTATCCACGATGCACACGTCCACCGACACTGCCAAGCAGCGGGAGGAGGATAAACCAGTTTACGTGCCAAACGTCTATGAGCCTCCAACACCAGCACCTATCGCGCGCCTTAAGCGCACACGAACATCAGTCGAACTCTACGGCGTTCCCTCTTACACTGTCCCTTATACCCCTCAGCTTACCATTACTGGTCTTCAAGCGAACTATGCTGAAGTTCACGCACAGTTTCAGGATACCTTTGATCCCTACACAGACGCGTTCTTCTTGTTCTCCCCTGGTTTTGGCTTCCCGTCGCCCAACTCTGTATCCGAATTAGATGGCAAGCCCTATCTGCAAATCGCTTCCCCAACAGAATGGGGCCCTGTCGTACCAGCCTTACTCGCAACCCGTTGTGCCATCTACATAACAGGTTTTTCCCCTGCAGACGTCGAGAGAGATATTCGTTCCATCGAGACTGCACCAGATGTCGCTGGTGAGTTCGAGTGGGTGATTACTCCGGGCGAGAATGCATTTGGGAGCGAAAAATGGGAGGTCGCAGACTTCGACCCCAGAGTTATGGTGAAGACGAACTGGGGTGTTTGGGGCATCAGGGGCAAGGGTCGAGAAGTGAGGGAGCGTAGCTCTTTCAGCTTATTCTAGAGTGTACTGTCTGACAATATGATTAATCGTCCCAAACCACAACTCATCCATGAAGGCAATGTATATCACATTTTGATTGCGTGAAGAGACTAGACGCACGTACGTTCCAAAGAACCCCAAGTTGACCCCAAACTCCCTAATATTGCAGCAATATCTTACAAAGATAAGCAGTGGCTATCTGCGTGCGCCTATCTCCAGGTAGACCAGTCCAATCTCCATGACCGGTATCACCAAACATGAGTATAGACGAAGGAACCCAGACTCGTGACCAGTCCTGTTAGAACCTATGAGGCAAGTCGAATCGTCGATAGATAGACGGACTGGGTTTGAAACCCTCACCCAGGTAATAAGTTTATTCTCAAAGTCAACTTATCGTGTGTAACACTTTACAAGTGCCACAGTCTGGACTGGTCATCGTCGAGTGTTTAAAAACAACTTTACAAACCCCAACAAGAAGGTCGTTACACCGTGGCCTGTTCCAAATCGGAGTTGGTTTGGTTCCAAGGACCGACATGAAGTGTCGGAATTCATAATTCAATATACATATTCCAGTCCCCCCCAACACCACCGTCTAGATCTAGAGAATAAGAAACCAATCATTTAACGGTCTCCCCCATCCAGATCGATCAAGAATGGCTGGTTTTTTTTTACCTTCTCTTCTAGCGGGTGAATGCGGTCGCGTGCATGCCGGACAAAAACGCACAAGCAGTCATACAGTAGTCCAGCTAGCATGACATTGAGAGCTTGAACGCAAGTGGTGCTTGGTAAAGAGCTGAGAACTACGTCCATGCAGCAAGCTGGGGTATATAACACGAACGACGAGCCAGACGGGCAGTGCAGTGACGGGGATTGTTATTTCGAACTATTTCATTATGTTTCTGAGGTCTCGCCATTTATTTGATACGTTCTTGAATGATGCAAGAATGAGATATTATTGCAAAGTGGCAGAGTGAGTGGTAACCGAGTAACATTGAAAGTCAAGATCCGGGATCAGACAATCACTCAAGTACCGCTGATCACCCGACTGACTTTTCACGTTTAGTCACAGTTATATTGTCGCCGAGTCCTCTTATTCGGAACCCATTTCGACTCCGAAGCTCATGAGCGCAAGTATATGGATGCCTCTTCTGAGTCTTAGTAGGACATCCACCCAGTAGATCCATCGTTCGACGTTTTAGTTTCTGTGCAAACTACATCAATTGTAAGCCACTAATCTGCTATGAGTGTTCTTGATTTAACTCACCAAACTTGATGATAGTCAACATGTCTTCAATTCAAAGCGGCGACTCGAACACACACTGTCTCGAGCCCAATGATCGTGCTTCAAATAAGGTCAGCCCAATGTGTTAGCTCTCATCATACTGTCGCTTAGGTAGTTTAGACCGGGCTTGAAGTAGGGGTCTCTCCTGAGCCCTGTGAGGTCTTCCAGCAAGTTTTCGCGCTGTCCATGGCTTCCAACGCTCTCTATCCCTCAAAACAAGACCAGGACACTCTCCTAAACTGCCTGCAGGCCAAGCTGCCCGGTATCGTCTCAGCTATCGGTGGCCAGTGGAAAGTAGTATGGGGCCCGGTGATATGGAAAGCTCGGCCAGACGATGCAAAAACCGGACCTGACAACGCATGGTTTATCGCACATAGCCCGAGCGTCACCTTCGATGACAGCACCACGCGTGAGGCATACGTAGTAGCTGTCTCTGGGACAAATGCCAACTCGATTTATGGCTGGTATGAAAACCTCGCAGTGGGCAGGGTAGTGGACTTTACCGCATGGGTGGGAAACGGAATCACTCAACTTCCGGTGCCAGTGAACAGAGGAGACATTGTCCCGACCGGGACATATGTAGCATATGGGACGGCCGGTGCTGTACACACCCTCCTTACTGAGCCTTCCCCTCCGGGCTCAGCCTCCGTGGGTCTCAAACTCCATGAATACCTGACTAATATACTCGCGCCGGAGTCAACGAGAGTGGTGTTCACGGGACACAGTCTCGGCGGGACCTTGTCCCCTACGTTAGCGCTTGCGCTTACCATATCGGGTGCCCTAAAAGTCGAGGGGCTCGTGTATGCCACCGGGGGGGCGAGCCCCGGCAATAGGCGCTTCGCGAATCTCTTTACACAAACTTTCCCGACGTCCACGAGCACATGCCCTGAGACTGGGTATGCAGTCTGGAACAAAAATATCATCAACTCTCGGGATATTATACCACAAGCGTGGTGCACGAAACGAATACTCTCACCTGCGCAGAACGTGAAAAACATACCGTCCATATACGGGGTTCCAACTATACCATTCATCGAATTGGTCGCGTTTTGGCTCAAAGCCAATGTCAACAAATCACACATCGTGTACGCCCCACTCCCAAGCCATATCCTGTCGGGCGTCAAGCCTGAAGAGACCCCTGGAAACGTGACTGAGTTTCTGAGTGTCGCACTGGAGAATCACAATACATTTTATAGCGATTTGTTCGGCGTAAAGTTGCCAGATATAGATTGCGAGGAGCTCACAAAGAAGACGAAGGAGGAGATATTACTTGAATATCCTGTCATTGGAGACATCGAGTGGGGAAAGGAACACCCTACTGAAGTGGAGGCTGCAGTGGCTGCACTGCAGGCAAGCGGCGTACTCGACGACAATGAGGAGTGAAGAGTTCAGGTATTTAAATGGGCCTAAGAGCAAATACACGATACGCAGTCTGTATGTACGATACGTTTGTTAAGAGCGATGGTGAAACTGAATGATGAGACGCTGCTTACCACAACTACAAGGCTCGTCCAACGTCCACAGTAGACTCATACAGCAACTTCAAAGCGCTGTGAAAGCCTTTCAAGAGGGCTCTTGTGAATGCAGAACTAGTCTATAGGATTAAGATCACATCCATGCCAGGAGCAGGGTCTCAGTGAAATAGTGAATGGATGAGACATTTCACAACTCGATCAAAACCTCATGTAGCAGCGTAGGTCAAAGCCCCAGTAGTGAGTTATTGGCGTCCTAGGGGTCCGCAGAGCCGTGGACATTCAGAATGCAAACATCCGACTAGTGTTCGGGTTTAGCGAGCTGACAATCGGAGAGGTCATTCGCTGTGGACGGTGTCGGACCTACTGCTATTACCGGGAAGGCAGGTCCAAGTAGACTATTGAATATTGAACCGTGGAAAAAATCAGCACAGCTTTGCACTTGTTGTGAATCTTGTGATAGAATTTTGTGTTAGACCGGGGACGATTAGGCTTCCGCCTACTAACAGTCCAGTGGATCAGACTGTCAGAGTGCTTGACAACTTGTCTATACTAGTGCAGCCCATCATCATGACAAGTTCACTGGAATCAGCGCATTTTCTGGGTGCGGCAACGTTATGCAGTGCTCTCCTCCGAGTCTGCCAACGTCCGAAGTTGAACGTTGAGCAGCGGCAGCCTGTCTCTACATGCTCCGAGGCTCGGTATTACATCTCCCTGTAGCTTTATTATTAATCTCCGCATTCAAATTTCGAGCAGCAGCTGCCTTTGCACGGGCAGCTTCCAAATTGCGGCGTTCATTCCGTACTCCAGTGAAGAGTGACGAGTGATGCTTGATCCTTCAAGCGAGCGCAACAATTAACTCCTTTCTAAATGATGCAAGGCTCGCTCGCAACGAGACTGTTGTGCTAGTTTCATTGGAAAGTAGTGTTGTCCTCTCCTCAAGTCTTGTTTGTGCTGATGAACCTCGAGGACGGCCTCATTAAAGGGAGATATTTAATATGCACGCAAGCACACTGGCATCATGTATCTCTGGACGCGTTGTGCGGAACAACAACTGATTGCCTTCGCTCTGAGTTCATGTTTTCCTCCTCGGCGGCCTTGCCGTGCATGTAGAAGCTGCTCGAGCTGTGCAGGTGAACACTGTTTTCATTTATTTAGAAATTGCTTTTCAGCTGAGCATTTTGGGAAGCAGTAGATGATCAGTTTTAGAGAAGAGGCACAAGGGACAAACCGACCATTTGAACACACCATTGCAACGAGACGAGGCAGCGCAGTCTCGATACCCAGACTCGGAAGCGTGGTTAGCAAACGTGACTCAGACACGCCCCACGGAAGCCGCTACCAGCACAGATATAATATAAACTTGGCAAAATCAAGAGTGTCTCCTGATTCGGCCATGCGACATTCTGCGCAGCAAGGAAGAGAACTTGTGGGAACTCTACATAATGCAAGGAACTTGTGCGTGTCAATTGAGATGCTTGGATATCACCACAAGTTTTTGATACTTACGCCTAATAGCATTTGCCACCTGACCTGTTCTTGCAAGGTCTTCCCCGTGATTGCGAGGGACAAGAATGTAGCATATGAAATCACACTACCTCCTTTGTGGCGCTGTCCAATGAACGCTCGATCGAGCTGTAAACGATTTGTTGAACTGAGAAAGTCACTCAGAAATTGCGGATAATTCGGACTTACTACTCAGTGCCTTTCTAAAATCTAGATGGAGCAGAGGTGGAACATTTTCTTGGCCAGGTCCATCTTGCGAGTTGCGGTACCTCACACATTTCAAAAAGAACTCGATTTAGAGGCAGTGTACCCACTTTGGCCCGATGGATGCGGATCCTGAACGAGTTTCCGACGTTCTTGAGGCTCTTGTAGGTGCGTAAATTCTCCCATCGGATGCATTGCATACTGATCCACGACCATATCAAGTATGCATATCTTACTTTGCAGTGATTTATGCGATCTGTCATACATTATCATGACGAGCCCAGGCAACGCGGCAAGAACATCCCATTTCTATCCTCGAGCAGCACGAATGGTCTCACTCAAGGCCGGTCGAGCTATCAAGAATCGCGCCTGCAGGTTACAAATAGATGCAATAGGTGCCTTCCTTCTCATCCTCGAGCACTCAAATAACGAAGTCGTGAATAGACTAGTGCCTCCAGCACATTTCTCTAGAATGTTTAAGTTCACCTTTGCAATATCTTGCATGGCTGTGGCACTGGCGAGTGGGTCATTCGCCGCCACCAAACGCGGTCTGGCATTTGCTGATTCCGACAATACTGGCGACATCGCTGTCACTGATGACACCCAGGTCTCTTGGGTATATGATTGGGGTAGTACCGTGCCAAGCTATTTGAAAAACACGGATATGACCTACATCCCCATGCAATGGGGCGAAGACGATGCCGATAATTTTATGGCTGAAGTGCTGGCTCAAAATGCGAAGACCATTTTGGTAGGTTAATCTAGTCGAGAGAAGGCATCTCACTCAGCTGAAATTCTGCTGGCAACCTAGGGTTTTAATGAACCTGATCTTAGTTCACAGTCGAATATTGCACCTATGACTGCTGCGTCATTATGGGTGCAGTACATCCAACCTCTGAGGGCACATGGCGTCCGACTCGGTAGCCCCGCTGTGTCCAACGCCCCATCCGGAATTCCTTGGTTATCTCAATTCTTTGGAAACTGCACTGAATGCACGTTCGACTTCATACCTATGCACTGGTACGGTGATGGCCTCGACAATTTCAAAGATTATGTCGAGTCGTTCTATGGCAAATTCTCATCACCAGTGTGGGTCACGGAGTTTGCATCTACTTCTTCGAATGTTAACGGTGAGTATCTGTCATCTCCGATGCATCAGCGCTTCCTGTGGCTCTCTGCACCTTCTATTGATGACACTTACACTCACTTCCTGCATTTGTAGAGGTGGAAGACTTCTGCACTAATGCAATAGCTTATCTTGATGACCAGGATTGGATTGAAGGGTATGCCTGGTTTGCACTCTACGTAAGCATCTTCGGGCACGCGCACGCCTTCCGCAGGACATGAGCTGATAATCATGGCAGCGCCAAAAATCAGGTTCCTACTACAGTAAGACGATTCTTTTCAGCGCCTGTCTCAGTATAACCTTTCTATCACCACAGACCTTCTTGATGTCAATGGCCAGCCTAACACACTCGGGGATATCTACCTTCGTGGCACCAATTAAAGGTTAATGTACATGCGAAAGAGTTAAGGAATAGAATTCAAGCAGTACTGCATACGTACATACTTCCAACAAGACGGTTAATACTACAAAACACTCGAAGTCGTCTGGTATCATGAGAGAACACGGTCAAGCATCCTGATACCGCGACATCAGATAAGCTGCGTTAATGGTACAAAGTGTCCTTCTATTGGGCCTGGCGGCCTACTGGGGACTACTTTGATAAAGCTGCCACGATTCGGTCCGAATGCTTGTGATTCTCGAGTGGCGTTGGATTGTTGTCTATCGTTCAAACTTCTTTCGACACTCCTGCAGAGCCGCCATGATGCATGGCGTTAGACTATGCATTTGGTTATCTGCATAGCGAACAGCCGGTGGACGAGTTGACTTGAACATCGAGGGCCCCTTCCCTCAGGCTGCACGCCCGGCAATCCGGCTTCATTTACGTCACCGGTTGCAGGTGAAATCTTGAACGTAGCCGCAAGGTGAAACTAGTACTGAAATCTGCTAAGTGACTCACAGCGTTCGACGACTACCTACAGATTTGTCTTGTTACCAGCTTGTGTCTTGTCCTCTTACCGTCACAACCTGAATATCCATCTCCTGGTCCAGAATGTCAGTAACGACCATACCTTTCCCAGACAAGTTCGACTACAGTATCCAGTCCGTCGCTGTTCCTGGCACCAAACGCCCTGGTCAAACCGGTGCGTCCCACATATTCATCCGCAGACGTTTCATTAACATCGAAGTATTTTCAAAGCCCACTATCGGAATGGTGAGTCCTATCTAGTACAAGATCGAGCACCGCATATTTTATAATCGCTCATTTTGCTTCATGACACTTCAGCATTCTATGGTCTTGTAGACGTCAACGTCTTGCCAACACTTCCTGATATTTTTGACAACGGTTACAACATCAATCCGGACTCTAGACTTCTCGGTCACCGTCCGTTAGTGTCAACCAATCCGCTCAAATTCGGCCCTTATGTGTGGCAGACGTATAAGCAGGTGGATGGTCGCAGGCGTCGCATCGGCAGTGCTTTGCACAGGTTATTCTCACGAGGTGAACTACAGGGCGAGGACCTTGAAACCGTTGGTATATGGTCACAAAATAGGCCAGGTATACATGTCATTTCTCACTCCGAGATCAGTTCTCATCGATCACCACAGAATGGCAACTTGTTGAATTGGCTCTACATGCTTACAATAAAGTCGGGGTTGGTCTTTACGATACCCTTGGCAAGGATTCTGTAGGCAAGTGGGTTGTCTTGGGCCATTTCCTATTGTGCTGATGACTTCTCCACAGAATATATGTATGTGATGTTGTCGTTATCTCGTTAAACTCCTCAACATTCGTGGTTGTCTAGTATCAATCATGCACATCTTAGTATCATCTTCACTACGGTCGACCACATACCTGCGCTACTGAAACTAGCTCCGAAGGTCGCAGCCATGAAGATGATTGTGTCCTTCGACGGTTTCAGTCCAGATGCCCGCAAAGCCTTAGTGGCTTGGGGGGAGACTGTCGGCGTGCAGGTCAAAGAATTTTCGGAACGTGAGTATCTCAGCTTGACTTCTACCGTACCTGCTATTTACACGCGCCGTAGTTGAAAAGTATGGTGAAGAGCACTTGATACCACCATTACCCGTTTCACCCGATACAGTCGCATCACTGTGCTATACTTCAGTACGTGGCTTTTGCATTCCGTTTTAAGCATCATCAACCAGGGATTTTCAGGGCACTACGAGCCAACCCAAAGGTGGGGGCATCCATTCTCTGTCCTTCTGACACTTAAATTCTTGTTCGTCAGGTGTGGTACTTACTCACGGGAACCTCGCATCGTCCGCATATTCCAACATGTTTGGTATGGACTATCCTCCAAATGGCAGCGTTCTCTCTTACTTGCCGTTGGCTCATATTTATGAGGTTTTTTTTTCTTGCTCACCTTATATTCTATACTCACCTCCTTGCAGCGTGTGGTCGAACTCACAACCTTGGCCATCGGTGGATGCATCGGGTTTTCCACTGGCGATAACTTGCGTCTCCTTGAAGATGCACAGATGCTGAAGCCTCACTTCTTTCCAGCTGTACCTCGTGTATTGAATCGAGTCTATCAGTCTGCCATGGCTGCCGGAAATGTCCCTGGACTGAAAGGCGCCCTCTTCCGGGCAGCTGTGCGAGCAAAACTCGACCAGTATCATGCCACAGGTGTCAGTACCCATCCATTCTGGGATGCCCTTGTCTTCCGGAAGGTATGTTCTCATTGACTTTCTTGCATTCCTAGTCACAACTCGATATTTCATTCAAAGGTTCGTGCTGTCCTTGGCGGAAACCTGCTGCTTGTTAGCACGGGCTCTGCACCTATCAGTGCCGAGGTCATCGATTTCCTGAAGATCGCACTCTTCTGCGAAATTACAGAAGGTACGGTCGGTCATCTTTGATGGTCAATTGTCATCTGATGCACGGGTCAGGCTACGGAATGACTGAGAACTGTGGTGTCTGTACACATACCTTCAAGGCGGACCCCGATTGTGGAGGAACCATTGGTCCTCCTCAGCCCGTGAATGAATTGAAGTTGGTCGACGTGTCTTCCATGAACTACATGGTCGAGGACAAGCCCAATCCTCGAGGTGAACTCTGTGTTCGTGGTCCCAATTGTTTCACGAGATATTACAAGGGTGAGGTCGTGTGCGAACAAGTGTATTGGTGGTAAGCGCTCAACATTATGACAGATGAGAAAAATACTCGTGAGACCTTGAAAGACGGTTGGATCCACACCGGCGACGTTGCTGAGGTCGACCCTCAAGGCCGATTCAAGATCATTGACCGTGTCAAAGTCAGTCTCCTTTCATATTACCATAGCCCTGACTTTACTTTGTATTACACAGAATATCATGAAACTTTCACAAGGCGAATATGTTGCTCTCGAGAAAATTGAGAACATGTACGTTGCATGTCCACTCGTGCAGCAGATCTTTGTCCATGGCGATTCTTTGCAATCGTATCTGCTCGCTGTGCTCGTCCCGGACCCAGTGACTCTGGCTCCATTGGTATCCACGGTTCTCGGTGAGAAGGTAACGCCTGATGACATCCCAGCGCTGGAGAAAGCTATCAAGGACCCTCGAGTAGTAGCTCAGGTCCTCACCGTTCTCAATAAAGAGGCGAAGAAGAATCGTCTGGCTGGGTAAGAAGACTTAGGATCTCCGAATAAGGGATGCTGACTAGCTTCAATAGATTTGAGACGATCAAGCGTCTCCACATTAGCTTGGATCCGTTTTCCATCGAGGATAATACCTTGACTCCGACCTTCAAGGTCCGCCGCAAGGATGCATTTGCAAAATATGCAACAGAGTTGCAGGCACTATATGCTCTTGGAGAGCCTAACGATGATTCCAGTAAGCTATAGGTGAAGTGCCTAAGCACCTCCTCCAGTTCATCTGTGATATTTACTTGTCGATATACAATTATGCTTCATGTATTTGGTAACGCAATCAGGAAGATTCGAACACTTTCAGGTTCTGTTTGATGGTGGTATAAGAAAATAGGTAAAATAACACGTGGATAGCCATGATAGTGTCGCGATATGATGCCTTGAAAATATACAATGCAATTGCCTATCGCCTATTGCGGTAAGTCTTCTATTGGAAATAGACCGTTCAGCGGCTTCAGCCGATCGTCTTCACACTGTTTTGCTCGATCTTGCGCGACGTCGTCATGCCCAGGAATGAGATCGTCACCATAATGACAAGCCACAATTGCCCGAACAATAAGTTGTACTCTGTGGAGATTGAAAATAGAGCGCTAGAAGAACATGAGAGCAATCCTACACGTGAAGAAGGACAGACATACCTGACCACAAAGGGAGCAAATGATCGCGCGAAACACATTGCAAATTGAACTATGCCATTAGACTGCCCCAGCGATGCGGCATTCGGAGCGTTCTCCTTGATAAGAATCATGCTGACACTAAACATCATGTGTCAATCACTACAACCAGCCAAAAATGGACGAACACATACGGATAAGCAAGACAAGCGACCTTGGTCAACATGAGGACAAAAGCGATACCAACCCACAGCAAAGCAACAGTAGTCGTTCCAAGTTCGCCGGTGGTCTCATCCAAGCCAGCACGAGCGATAAGATTCAGAATAGGCAAGACGAGGAAGGTATAAGGCCATATGCTTATGCAGAAGCAATACATCTTCGCAGAGTCGAACGTTCGAAGGAGGTAGGACATGATACAAAGTTGAATAGCAGCACCAATAGCACCCGAGGTGGCAAGAGAGTATCCAATTTGTGATGCCTATCTAATTGTCAGTTGGCCACACTTATCTAAACGAGGAAGAGCTCACTGAGAACGCCAGACCGCCGGATTCAATTGGCGAGTAGCAGAACAAGACAAATACAACGTCGAAGGATGTGCCGAGATAGCTCAGCATGAAGCCAGATAGTGCCAAAGCGGATATGATTGGTATCGATAATAATTTTGAAACGCTGAGAGGCTTCTCAGGAAGAGCCGGTGCGGTTGTGGCACGATCGCCATTGGTGTTTGAATTAAGGGAACAGCTTTTCTTGCCGTTGCGCTTGCTGGGCAGAGTCTAAGATGTGCATGAGATTCTCCACATAACATACGGCTTTTGAGCTTCAGATTCGAACGCACCTCTTCAAGAAAAATGAACCCAAGGAATATACCAATCATAGCGATCACAAACGCAATGAAGCACGGGAGGAAATAGGGATAATCCTTAAGGAACTGGTACCCTAACATTTCGGGATATTTTGAGGCTGGATGAGAGAACGTCCCGCCAATAAGTGGTCTATGAATGTACGCATGATCAACGCCGATATCCTGATTAGTTGCAAATAAGGAGCACACCCAATGATTGAACCAAGAGGCCAGGTGAGGCCGTATATGGGCAAAGCAACCATCTGGTTTGTGGAGTCGGTAATTTCTCCCAGAACTGAATGAATGACAGCGATGTTTCCAGAGAACAATCCCCCTATAGAATTAGAAATTAGTCCAGGAGGTATGGTCCGTATGGAATGTTCCCTACCTAAGCAACGCGCCACCAAAACACTCGCCAGCGATTTGGACAAACCAAACATCACCGTGGTGATGGCAAGCCCAATTATGCCGAAAAATATCACAGGGCGTCGTCCAATAACATCTACAGCGAGGTGTGAGGAAAGGCAGACCGAATGCCGCGGTAAAAGTACCTGATATCTTGGCCCACTGGTAGATGGAACACAATTGAGATATAGCAAAAGCGCTTTCCTAGTGGTTAAGGTCAGTGAGAAGAGTAATCAGATCATGAGATCGAACTAATAGACGACGTACAACCAACCCGCTGTAGAAGCCTATTTTTGATGGGTCATCTGTGAGATGGAGATCGCTCATAAACTCGTTGACATATGGAAAGAGCTGGGTAAACGCTATGGGATCGACTAGGCGAACTATGCAGAGTGCAGCGAGTTGGCCCTTTGGTACAGGAGTAGACTTGGGTTTCTCAGCAATTTGAGCTTCAGGGTTGTGAGCATTGGAAGTATGGAGGAGTGGACATGTCTCATCGTAATTGGTCGTGTCGTTGGCGATATTGGCAGGAGTCATGGTTGAAGACGATGACAAAGGCAAGGGAATTCAAACCAAGGAAGATGGTATTTATGCGCAGAAATTCAGCAGATTAATGCCGACAACAGGTGACGAGATCTCACTTGACATAAAACATAATATTTACGTGTCTTGCCCAGGGCCATATGTCGCCCCCACTTGAATCCTCCAATGGCAGAAACGACGGTTTTGAAGGCGACCTCTAGATAGGATGAATTGGTTCAAAAATGTGATCAGCGTAAAAGTCTCATACTTGTCATTGGACATGTATGCATGTCTCTGAACTCTCCAAGCTCCAGAAAAGAGGTCGTCAGTGATATAATTGTGGATACAGGTCCGATATCCCGATTTACGCCATCACCTTTAAGCTAGACACATCAGTGTATTTTTGGCACTACACCTTGAAAACTCCTATGTAGATTGTATTAGGGCCTCTCTGTGGACTAGGAATGAGATAGCATGTCGTCTATTATCTACGAAATACCTCGGTAGCTCGAAAAAGGAGCAAAGCTGATGATACTAAGCAGAAGGCTATTACCTAAACTTCGGTCGATGCCGGTGGCTAAGATAATAACATGCACAAATAAGGAGCTCGTTGTGATAGATGTTATTCTCAATTGTTTCCTGCATTGCAGTCACTTTCGTCATCCACTACATTCATCTGCTCTGCTTTATATCTACTCTTACTTGCTTTTAACTTGTTCACACCAGTCTCTTATCAACCATGAATTTTAATGTCAACGATAGTCCTCTTCTCGTCGCTCCTCGACCCGTTCGCATTACCCAGCACCTTACTCGTTCTACACATCTCAAACTTGTCGCCTCTCAAGTTGATCATGTAAAGCTGTCCGAAGACACTGAAAACTTTGACGAGTACAAGCAGCCTACCCGTGTCGATCCCTCGGTTTCGTCCGATAAGGATCTCTCCTCTCCCCGAGCATCACCTCGGTAGGTATCTATTTTACATTTAATTCCCGTTGTGGTTGTCTATTGAGTACAAATTCTCCGCCTTGGCTTGCCACACTATCCCATTTAATCACATTTTTTCCATCTCATTAATTCCCCTGATCCAGGTCCAGCCTTCCATCAGAAGCGCTCGAGGAGTTCTTGTCAATCTGCATGGGGTGGAAATGCCCATCATCTCCTGTATTACGACCACGTCGCAACGGTGCCGTGTCGCTGCCCACATTTGGCCTCCCTTACAGGTCTAGGAGCAGAGTGGATTTTATCCACACCAAGGGTGACCTCTCCAGCATTACACTCACTGAGGAGAATGAATGGGTCCCTCGCTCACGCTCTCCTCAGACCCTTTATGAGCGAGACGAGCTTGAGAATCTTGACGTTCAAGACCTCGATACCCAAAGGTGGAACATCGCCCACTCTCTGTGTGAGCGCTAATAATTATCCTCCCAAAATCCGCTTATCAGTATTCTTTGAGCAGCATCCCCAATATCTCGAGCGCGCAATCCATTTTTACGCCACCCTTCTTATGACATTGCCCTCTCTGGCATTTCAAATTTTTCCCAATCATCCCCTCCGATCATTTCGGCAACCCCCATGTCTCCTGCAACTGTTCCTCTTCCTGTCCCAACCCCTGATGAGTTGGTCAAGGTTTACTGAACCTCTGGTCTTTATCACAGTAGTCCTCGTCTCGTCGTCCTGTCGCTACTACCTTATATCTGGTATGTCCTTCAATACTGTGAGCTAAATTTCTCGTCTCGTGAGCTGGTACTCAGCCTTAGACCAGTTCTCCGATTACATCCAAGATACCACTTTTGACTTGTTGGTCTACCATCGCACTAGTACTCTATTTTGTTTTACTACATACTTATATTCCCCTGTAGTTCTTTCGCTTTGCATACGTTCGTTTACTATGTTCCTTATACGTATCAGAAGGACCACTTCCAAGTTTGTCTCTACCTGCTTCTCGCATGTTACCCGCTGCTGTGCCATTGCCTTCTAGGAAGGAACTCTCACGCATTGTATACTATTCGATTTTTTTATCGGATTGATAGCCTCCATATTATGATGCTAGAAATATGAAAGAGATGACTACTTCATGCACACATGTGGTGGAATATCGTCGTATAGATTAAAAAATACACTCAGTTTCTTTTGAAAGTCCAATGTTATTTTCTGATTATCCTGCCTATGGAAAGTTATATTATGAAAGTCATCTAGGTTGAGGCAACACTAGATAAGATTTTTCCGATCACGTCATGGAAGGCCCGTAGATTTGTTGCAGAGTATATATAGTGTTGATATGATCGGTGCAAGTCGGTGAACTATGCATAGGACTCAGCTTAGCGTATCAGTCTGGGATCGTATCACACGAGAAATTCATTGTCCTGCTTCCATTTTGATTTTGCTTTCGAATGAAACGCTTCTGATCTGTACAATGAGCATCTGTTCCGTGTCCGATTAAGGGCTTATTTTCCGCTCATTGTCTAGACCCTTCTGAGATTGTCCAGACCTTCCAAGATTGTCCAGAAACAGTTTTTTAAGATAATAGTAGGCTGGATGGCACATCAACTGGCGTCGGTTCCAGAAATTCATATCCGTAAACCCCATCGGACCTAGGAGAAGGTTCAAGGATAAAGTGGGCTGAGTGCTTGTCCCCCAACTCCCTTGGTCAAAAATACAGAATTTCCGCCTTCGTCAATGTAGAAGCAGTCTTCAAGGCGAATGCCGACCTGTTCGTAACCGTTAACATTGGTTTAATCAAGCAGGAGTCTCTGTGACCCCACAACATGGAACTACCGTACCTTGCCCTCAATGTATATGCCTGGTTCGTTCGAGAAGGCGTTCCCCTTTTGAATGGTGTCATCAGTTCCTCCGCGGAGGTATGGAGCTTCGTGATCTTCAAGCCCGATTCCTTCAAACACTCAGTCCCAAAACTTAAAGTCTGTGCTTTATCTAGTGCTCACCGTGACCCAGTCTATGAGTGAAGTGTCCTTTGTACCCACGCCCGTCAAGCCAATCACGCGCTGCCTTGTCTACGGCCGATGTATTCGCCCCCTCTCGAGCCACTGCGTGCGCCAAGGTCTGGGCGGTATGTACATCATACCAGATCGTAGTATGTTCCAGTGGAATGGAGCTATCATGCAGCATGAATGTCTATGTAGAACCTCAGCCAACCGAACGGTTTTCACAGCAGAATTATGGATACTTACTCGTGTAACGTCGCTGTGGTATTCTAATAACAGGCCACCAGTATCTATGAGAATGAATTCCGCGTTTCCCAGTGCGCGGTCGCTCCCGCTTCCATGCGGGAGAGCAGCGTTCTCTAAAGCAGACGAGATCAACAAGTCAGCACTCACAGGCACATATAATTCGTATGTCAAGTTTGAAAAAAGTCTTACCGCCAAAAAGTACTAACGCCCATCTTTCTGTAAGACCAGCAGCAGCGAGTGCCTCGTCTATCATCGCTCGAACTTGTGATTCCCGTATCCCGATGTACATCTGGGCTTGCACGGCCCGGATACAAAGAAGGGTGACCTTGATGACTGTGATGAGCTAGTCACGTTCAAATGCGAACACATTCGCTGACCTCGTTCACACATCTCAGAAGGTCTAGCTCTGCTTGAGATTTGCGCGCCCTGAGCTGAGTGACTTTGGGTGGGGCAGACATGATGCGGACGCCAGGGGCGGCCTTCTGGAGACCGTCGACAATAAAATATCTCATCATGCCATCAACGTAGATAGGCCCTTCAAGTTCAAAGGCGGAAAGCGCGTGCAGCGCGATGGTGTATGGGTCTTCGTCTTCTGCCCAAGAGACATACGAAACATCAATTCCAGGCACTGACAAACGTCTGGCACGCGTTTCCTCGAATGCTGGTGTGATGACAGTGACCTTGGCTACAATGTTTGCCTCCTCGAGTGTGGGAAAGATTAAAAGCAACAGTGGTCTTTCTGAAAGGTGCCATGTCGCCTCGGAAATGTTACCAAAGTACTGCGCGTTTGCGCCAGGCTCTGCGATGTATGCTGATGCGCCATTGTCATACAATATCTTTGCCAAGTTCTCCTGGCGTTGGAGAAATTCTGAACCATTTATAGGCTGCGCGTCGGAACAGTGGTTTGCTAAGCCTGTCCAGCGGTCGTAGTCGACTGGATAGGATTCGGGGCTGACATTAGTGAGAAACTGCAACTTGAAGTAGAAGATGGTTGCACAAATGGCAAAACTAAAGAAAAGCCTCCACTAAGGTAGATTATGTTCGCATGAAAGTCTGGCAATAATCTCAGCTATGTGAGCAGCTTACCTCTGATAGGCTCCGTGTCACTTTGGATGTAACAAAAGTTTGAGCGATCTCCTTGGTGTCGACTTGCTTGTCTCTCAGTGTTTGCTGGGCAAGACAAAATATAGCGACTAACCATGAATGTCAGGTTTCATACTGTTAATGATTAGCGAAAGGCGCTCCCAATTAGTAAGTACTGTATCATAGAGTGACCTATGCTGTATCTGGGTGGTGGCAGTGCACAAGTTGTCGACTCAGATGAAAGGAGTCCGAGACACCGTGACAAACTGAAAAGTTTTACAAACTTCACGCTTCAACAATCCCTACTTTAACATCATGGAGGACACGGAAACTTTGCTTGCATTGCTCTGCAGCCTACTGACCGTTCCACTGCCAGAACTGGGTGTTCTTCTCGACGCGCTCTTGTCGCACGATGGAGATGTTCATGCTACTGCCAAACTGCTTAATTCTGGCGATGAGATAAGGTCTAAGCCAGTGAGCAGCGTTTCAAAAAGAAAGGATCGTTCTGTGGACCTTCAGGGCTGGTTAAATGCAGGCAGTTCAAAAGCCGAAACCACAGTTTCTAACAGCCCACCTCGAAAGAAACGGGACGTCAAGGAATCCAGTCTCTCTCCTGTCAAGGCAATCAAGGATACCACTGCATGCAGCGGCTCTCCAACCAAACATAAAGTAGACTTGATGTCGGTTCTACGTCAACCACCCTCGAGTACCCGGTCTGTACCGCGTCTTCTTCCCCTGACGTTGACGAATCCCCCGATGGTGGCCCAGCACACCCCTTGCACGATGCATCTATCTATATTGCCACCAGAGCTTGCATGCAAACTATTTTATTCTATGCTCGATCTGTCGCGATCTTGGAAAAGGAACAAATGGTGGCTATTTGATCGTGTCGTTGAGAGCCCTCACCGCACATCATTCTATGCTCGAAAGACAGATGGCGTGGAGTCTAATAATTCGTGGCAGGAGGCCGCGCAATATTGGTGAGATAATAAAGTGTTGTATCTTCTTGAGACAAATACTTAAACCGACGCACCAAAGGTATAATGGTCGACAAACAGACCCACCTGATGTCTTTCCTGATGTAATGGAAGAAGCCTGCTTGTATGTGGAAAATATGGTCAACAGGGAGATGCACAAGCGACCCCGCCTCCCGCTTGAATGGGCAGGTAGGGGCTCCGAAGGTCAGATCTGGCGTGCCAATGTAGCCGCATCAAATTGTTACGAAGGCACCAAGGACAGCGTTGGATTTCACTCAGACCACTTAACATATCTAGGACCATACCCAACTATTGCATCACTGAGTCTCGGTGAGCACCTTGTAACCCACTGTCCTGTGTGGTCACACCGCGCCATTCACAGGGACGACGAGAATCTTTCGCCTTCGGGAAGTCGTACCAAGTGAAGAGACCCACTCACGGAGGGCACAAACATTCAATATTCCTTTACCCCATAACTCGGTAGGCCTTTGCGCTGTGATGCATATAGACCAGACTAAAACCTGCATCTAGTTGGTCATCATGCATGCCAGCACCCAGGAAAAGTTCAAGCATTCAGTTCCTCCTCAATCTACACTTGACCTCTATCGACCTCTCTTCCCTCACCAATCTCGCCTGGAATATCCATCAGAACCATCCAATTGTCGTATTAATATAACCTTTCGTTTCTATCGACCAGACTTCAGGCCGCAAAGCATCCCGCGTTGCAATTGCGGCGTACCAACGATTTTGCGTCCAGACATGAAAAATAGACATGACGGTCAGACGGACAAATACTGGTGGACGTGCTACGCTGGTGCGCAGAAGGAAGGAAAAGGGTGCTCGTTTTGGCAGGTCATGGACATGAAGGCCGAGGGTCGAGGGCCGACCATTTCTGGTGTAGGGAGCAATGAACGGTAACGTGGATTATGCCACGGATGTGCTGAAGCTCATGCGATTGCACCCATGAAACAATTATGGTACGTCAATCCCGTTGCATTATTGTAAGGAAAAAGGTTGGAAATATTACAACAGCGGCGATGAACATTTCGGGAACAACAGGTTAAATGCGTTACCAGATTCCGCTGAGCGCGATGCAAGTTCCCTCCAACCTCCGACTCGGACTCGGAAGCTTCGGGCGGCGAACTTGGAGTGATCATCAGTGCAAGCATGTGGTAATGATAATGGGTTCCGTAGTGGCCCGGCAATACCAAAATTTCACGAGAACTCGCCGGCCGCAGGTTGCGGTAACAATAACATTGTTTAGACTCTTGCCTGGTGATATAGAACTAAAAGAGATCTCGCCGGCGTATTCCGATAACCTCTACAGGATAATCTGGTTTCTACGATAATACATAAATATAACTCGACATCCCCATGGGCCATGGCTGGCTTGAAGACAAGCGCCTGAAGCCATACAGTGGCATTGTCGTAGGACAGCCATCACAACGCACGTGTGAATACCTTCACTCTGTTGTTTAGGTGGCAGAATTAGAGCCACGCAGTTTTTCATTGCACACTTGTAAATTCCATTCTCTAGACCACCGGTCGATCAGGACGTAAAGCAGCACACGGCATGGTCGAGTCACGGGTGAGACTACGAGGTAAGGTCTCGACCGTCTTTGGCCCTGACAATTGAATATGCTGACGTTACCGATCACATCAACTCGACTGGCTTTCTTAGAAGACAGTCTGACACGGGGCGTCTACTAAATCTTTATCAGTGACCTCATCTCCGCTTCACCGCCATATTAGCGCACCCTGATTGGCACTTGTCCATACACAGGGTTATCGATACATACACGTAGTCTGAACTTATCAGAGACGTAACGAGGTTCGGGCGAAGATCGAACAGAATGATGGCGCAGGCGGCAGGATCCAGATGGAGGCGGTTGATGAATTGCCACCGTCCTGCCAGTGACCCAAATCCTGGAATAGAAAACGCTGATCCGCCGCACGTCAACTCCCGGCTGGCTCGTCGTACCTCACCGCAGTTTGGCTTTCAATGATGGCATGACTTCCCATGGCACGTACCAAAGTGACATTTCTTCTGAGTTTTTTGAATTGACGGATATGATGAGAACTGTGGTCATTCAAGAATAGAACACAACAACAGGCGACAACGTGTTCCGACAGTTTTCTGAGTCTTGGAAGGCGCTCCTCGTTTCAGGGTCCCAGTTCCTATGAACCCCTTCTGTCACTGGTCTCCGCCTGAATGTCGGTTGTGGCGCTATATATTAACCTTGCTGGGTGTTCTATTTGTCAGAGTGAGCGAATTCTCTGTTATCTGAATGGCCTTTCCACAACCATGCTTCTGCACTAGTCCAATTGCAGAACCTGTGGCTCCATGATATCTCCCATGTTTTGAACTTAGATCCCTGAGTTGGAATCGGAACAATTCAGGCGTACCACGGCCATCATCGTTTGTAAGTAATATTTGTTAAAAAGATATTTTGTGAATGTTCTCTTGATGCGGTTGTGTCGTACTAAGTGTGTGAAGCTGTTACATGTGTTCAGCTTCCCGATTGTAATGAATCCCCTAGGGCAGACCACAATTGGCTAGTCGTGGTGTGATGGTATCAATGGTCGACCATAGATTTGTAGCGTACGCAGTATAAAACTTTTTGCCTCTGACAATCGTGCGTGATCACAAGAATTTGAGGGCAAGTAGAACTAACAATAAGTCGGATATAAAAGAATTTATCCGAGTCGGCATCGACGTTAGTGATAGTCAGATTGGTCTTCTGAATGTCTGAACCCATGGCCATCACCACTACGAGTGTGCGCTGCGGCCACGTACGCGCATCACAAATATCGTATCCTCCGCGGCAATGCGTGATACTTATCAATGGGAGACAGGCTGCACTCAAATGCACGTTGAATTTTATTTGGCTGAACGTGTCGAGTCAAGTCACGTGGCGGCGTTTTTCTGATTCTCCGCTCTCGCCCGAGTTCGCAGTGCATCAATCACCTTCAGAGTCAGACCTTGCCATTCTCACTACTTGTCCATTAGACCATGGCCCGTGTATCATTCCAACCGACCCCGCCAGCTCGCTTTGCCAGCACTGTGTGTATCATCTCATGTTATTCTGGCCAAGTCCAGTTATTGATGTTTGCTTTTGATGTGATTTAGCTGGCCAAACGGTGGGGGCCAACGCTAGGCATATGGGGCGTGGGTGCTGGTACCGCTGCTCTCTTCGTGCGTCTAGATAGTGCTACCTCTTGTCTTTTTTCTGATTCACCAAATAGTTATTGTCCGTTACCCCGGTTGTGAAGAAGGGTTTTCTCGTAAATATTCCGCTGGTGAGGTCCTACATTATCATGTACATTCATTCTGCTCATTAATCAAATCTCTCATCTCGCGCGCGACGGATATAACTTTAGCTTGGGAATTACTACGAGGACAAAACACCTGCTTCGGACAAGCCGTTCTGAATGTCCTGCAATTATAGACACATACCGCCCTTTGGAATACCAGTATTTCATTTAATATAGAATGCGGCCGCCCCCAGAATACAGATTTGTGATCATCTAAATCCTCCGCGGAGGCGTCAATACAAATTGTGATACCACCAAACTGTAGCCATGGCTTTCAAAGTTTAGCAGATGTTGTGTTGTCATGGTCAAGGTCGCTAGTAAGGTCTATGCCTAATATCCCTTCTAATTGCTTGACTGCATTAAGAGTGCCACCAATCGGAACATCTGAAAGAAGACTCGTTAGGACAGTTTGCCAAAATCTGTCGTTGGCGCCGCATGTCTAAGCTGCTAAAGATAATGCAGCCGCGGACGCATGTACGGATCACATGTACTTGGAATACGCGACTTACGGATGGTCTCCATGCCAAGAGCGCGAGCGGCCTTCAAATTCCTGTTGACGGTTAGAAGTAAGAGCACTCCACTAGGAACGCGGTAGGAGCAGTCCTTACATTCCTATATCATCAAGGAAGACGGCTTCTGCAGGGCGAATGCCATTTCGGTGACAGGCAAGAAGATAAAATTTGGGATCAGGTTTCCTGTTGATGGGTTGAAAGCAGTATAAGTAACACCACTATCACTGAACCAGGTGAAGATCTTAGTTGAAGGTTTTCCTAACGTACCGCATGCCCAACTCGCTAGAATCGCAGAAGTCGTCGAATAACGCGCGGAGATGAAACTTTGCCCCATCTTCCCATCCCAAGAACCGTAACTCCGAGTCGGGAACTCCCATAGGAGGTTGTCCTGCAGTCAGGGGTGTCGAAGAAGAAGAGTCTGTGATGTGCTTCGAGTAATTATTAGTAAGAGCGATGATAAGCCATCTTCCAGACGCTATCGCAAGGCACTGAGTATGATTGGAGTGTACCGTGATGGAATGGAATCACCTCTTATCCGGTGAATGGCCCGTAGGATGTGGCAATCATAGGTTGTAGACTGTCGCATCATTCTACCAAAAAGCTTGTGGCGTTGGCGGGATTAGTAACCGGAGCATCGGCATCAGGTGTTTCCAACACTGACCTCACGGCCATCAATATCAAGCATCACAGGTAAAGTCGGGCACTCTGATTCGATAGATATGAAAATATTTACCCAAGGAACGTACGAGTATATTCAGCCATACCTATTTTTTTGCGAGCACAGTATTCCGTGTACCATTTGTTACCATTGTCTGTGTCAGACAGGTCACGTCCAAACTCTTCGTAAAATGAGAAGAGCGATAGCTCTCCACGCTCAAACTTCTGCCAGGCACCGGCAGGCCCTCGGGAGGTTCTGCCCGCAGAAAACGTCAGAAATGCAGAGATGAACAAAGCTTGGACACACAGACATTGAGACATTCAGGTAATCCTTAGGCAGGCCTTTCTCCGACTCAAACTCATCGATTGCAATGAACGGGCTATGGAGGACGACGCCGCCAATCTATAAGTCGCATGAGACAGCCGATCAATGATTAGCAACTATGACGAATGGCAGACGGCACCGCAGGCGTTGTTCGCGTCGGTGCTATCCGAACGTACATCAAAAACAATTGCTTTCAAGTGAGACATTGGTTAAACCAACCCGGCGGCTCTCACGTACGCGATGGTCACCGACTGTGACCGCTGCCGCACACCGGACCTTGTCAAACCGAACACGAGTGTCACAATGAAGAATCTCATCAACTGGGAAATCACGGCATCTAAGTACAAAAGTTACCGTCGGTTCATATGTAATTACTATTAATCCCGGCGGTTCGGTTGGCATGATTCTCAAGAATTGAAGTTATCTCGCGAAACATTTTCATCAAGTGTCCATGTCAGTCACAGATTGGCAGTCGTTGTCAATGTCATAATTGTCAGAACAAAGACATGTTTTTTTTCACACTCGCATATTTTCATCTAGGAGGTTACCCATCTGTGGTATTAATATTGCTATTACTTCAACACGTCGGTCGGAGTTTGAAAACATCTTTTGCTTTCTTGACTCCTTGTGCAACATCTTCGGGATACTGTGAAGCTTCCATCTCTGCCAATTCAGCTGTGTCACTTATCGTTACCAACTTCAAAGACCAAATATGGCTAATCCACGGCAGCGTCGTAAAGCCAAATCATCAACCCATAAAACCGTATCCCATTCACGGCGTGCACAGAAGCTCCTGAAGAAGATGCCTGGTGAGCTTCTGATGATATTGTATTATTTGCATGATACATGAGCGTTTGTGCTCATTTATCGGATGCTCGCGAATTCTTGACTCCCTTGTTTGTTGATCCGAGTCGTCTCGCACTATTGTTATGTACCTGATTGGTTTTTTAAGATTATAAATGTGACTGACCAAGTGCCTAGCTAACGAAATTCATTTTTACTATTAGTGATACGAGGTCCAAAAGCCTTGCAGGACGCTTGGGATAAATCAAAGACAGTTCACCAAAAGTGAGTTCATCCCGCATTGATTTTAACTTGTTTTGCTGGAGTGCTGGTGGGGCTGGTGTTTTCGAAGTTATCAAATCTGACGGTGATGCGGACTTCGTCACCGATCACCAGACTTGGGCGATTAAGGAATATGTGCTCTACTGGTATGAATTTTGAGACAGGTTATCACACGTGGGCGACTGTCCTAACGGAACTCGTCTTGATTCCTGTCAACCTCAGCGAGACTTGTCGTCAGCTCCGCGGCTCACAATTAATTCAATAAATTGGTTCTTTGACCGGTCGTTTTAATATCTGAACAAATATCTTTCTACAGTTATGCTGCACTGGGACTTCAGTTCGCTTTGACCCCCACGCAATCGGGCGGAACAGAGCGGGCATTAATCCCTCCAAAAGGTTTAGCTGGTGCTGGGTCAGTCTCTGCTACCCCTAGATCAGTCGAGTCCGGTCCGTCGACTATCCCCAGAGGGTTTGGAAGAATTATTCGAGACGAATTCGGTAATGTGATACGAATCGACCTTTCTGAATTCGAGGAGATCCAAGACTCTGTACAAAACACCGAGCTCCCAGAAGCGGATGTAAATGAGAAAACTATGGATGATTGGGTCGGTTGTCTCAATAAAATACAACATCCAAATGACGCAATGGATTCACGAGGATTACCCTTGTCATCTGCGCAGGAAGCACATCCGGTTGTTGGTGAGTGCCGCTGATGAAATGAATGTTCTAGTGGTTTGTGGTTCGATGCCTTCTGGCGCGAGATTCAATTTTCCATGATGTTGGTATGATGTCAAATGATCTCAATTAGTGAGGACATTAACATGCTGTTTTTGGTCTATTTTACTTGGATTTATTTTTGTGGTGCCTACGGCACCAGCGCTTCTTTATGGTTCATATGACATACGGAGTCTTTCGATTACTGATTGTTTGAAATAACAGTGTTGGAGAAACTGTCGGCCTCGGGCAGGGCACTTCCGCGACACTCGTCATGTGGAGAAAGATCATACCTCGCGCGTTTAATCCAAAAATATGGCGATAACTATGAAAGGATGGCAAAAGATCGCCGTTTAAATCCTGAACAAAAGACAGTGGGTGAGCTAAGAAGGGCGGTCGGAAAAGCGGGCGGGGTGGAGTCATTCCACTGACCGATAATTCATGTGCGCACATTATCTCAGACTGACATCTTCACAATGCAATGCGGGTCTGTGATATTTACTAGATGTTGCTTCTCCAGCGCTACACAATGGACAAAGTACGGCGGTTTATTGACGAGCGCTCGGTTAAGAGGAGCAAACCGACCCCGATATTAAGAACTGTACATGTGTGACTGTCACATATGTGGTGACACGGAACTTCGAAAAACCCCAAGGCTGTGTGCGCCCAATCGGAGCGAAGTTCCAGTGATTGTACGTATTTGACTAGTATGCACCATGCTGTTTTCTTGAATGAATCTCGTTAAGCAGGGTCAGGGGTGATATCACAATGCAAATCACTAGTAGTACTAGTATACTTTGAGTTATGTAAGATATCCCCGACAGCTCATGAAAGCACGAGGCGGCCGCTCGTGTCCTGAATATGTGGCGCAAACTCACGAAAAGGTCAACGGCCTGCTGCCTCGAATCTTCATGCGTGCGTATATTTGCCAATCTGCCAATGATAACTTGTCAGGGACATGAGCGTATCGCCATGCGGGCGTTGACAATGTTGAAGAGTATATGCCCTGGCTTGAGTCATTAAGTATCATTTTCTGACATTTCCATCATAGAAAAAACATAGCTTGCCGCATCATAAAGCCTCATAAAGCTTGGGATGGAACCAATAATCACAGATCTGAGTTAATTAAAGCCGGCATGTCGGAATTCGAAATTGGATAAGTTATTGACACCTTGGAGTCTCGACCTTCGAAAACGGCAAAGTTGCCAGGACCGAGCCTATATGCGCTCGCAGCTCGCCGAACACATTTATTCCAAAAGTACGTAGACACCTGTCAGGGTTGCTCAGTGGGCGGCGTGACTCTCCCGGCCGGTTGTCTTTCCGCTAGGACGGATTTCTTTCCGATTGGTGGGAAACACTGCGTTCGATTACCCGACGCGGCTGAGGCCTGAGCGGCCTTACTCCTAGTAGTGCCTCAAGGTGACAAGAAAATCACTTTATGATACCGCGTACGGTCCTGAATCTATCGATATCTGAACACCAAGGATCATTTACGCACAGCCATATGAGGTACACTTGGCAGTAGACAAGCTTAGGACATTGAAAACGTTGCAGTCGCCTGTAACCGCTTGGGATCAACGTTTGATTGCGACAG
Source organism: Suillus americanus (assembly GCA_016695465.1). Classification (NCBI taxonomy): domain Eukaryota; kingdom Fungi; phylum Basidiomycota; class Agaricomycetes; order Boletales; family Suillaceae; genus Suillus; species Suillus americanus. The sequence goes on from MU177900.1 coordinate 511,247, forward strand.
TTACCATTCACGGGTTATCAAACGGCCTCGTGCATGGAAATGGGTTAGTCGGCTGATAGCATTCAACTTGGACCTTTGGGTAGATTCATAGATCGCGCCACCATAAATGACGAGAGTCAGCGCTCACAGGGTACAGCATCAAATATTGCGAATATTTACGAACAAGTTCAAGCGAAGGTAAACGGGCAAACCCCAAATCTGGTGTTCCCGAGAGATCGACTTCGACTTACGACATCCGCTTTTCTCGTGTCTTTCAACTATGCCATTTTAATCCTGTGTTCTGTTCGAGCCGTCTGAACTGCCAATCGAACTTCCGCATATCGACGTCAAACAAACAATATTTAATCATCCCTACATCATAATATATCGGCCTTTCTCCGACCTTATTATAAATTCCAACCATTGTGATCCTTTAAAGTCATCAATTTCTTCTCCTTTGCTGTTCACCACCTCTACTTCCTCCAACAACATACCATAATGTCCCCACGAGCGTCTTCATCTACTCCAAGAAGCGCGTCCGCGGCTAGCGCTCCATACCCACGACGAGCTGCAGGTCAACCAAAGTCTTCTAGGCAACAGTTCTCCGCTTGCGGAGCTTGTCGTATGCGAAGGCATGTTTTCAATATTCATTCCTCTTGATCATATATTCATGTTCAATTTCATAGAGTTCGATGTGACCTAAAAGACCTCCCCATCACCCAAACTACAGGTGGTGTGCAGCAACCTTCATGCTCAAATTGCAAAGAACGTGGGATCAAATGCGTGTACGTAACATATTCACCTTGTCAGTTTGACAATTGATCATGTCTGCCTTAGTGACGAATTTGCTGAAGTTAAAGCTGTAAAACTTCTAAGACGCGGGCGCCGTCTACAACAAGTAGAGTGAGTCATAATAGTTGTCCCCCACTATTAGTCCCATTTAATTAAATAAAATTAGAGCTGTCTACGGTAAAGTTACGGATGACGATTCGAACCCGTCTTCCGCGATGTCCACAGGATCAAACCCCACGATCCCAACCTCGCTCTCCGCGGGGATCGCCGCGCCCAGACAGAGCATCATTCCCCAGCTGAAGCTGGAATTCCTCAGCTCATCTTTCTTCCGCAGGTTCAGCATCCAACGTAAGAATTCATTTTACCATCATGGTTATCATGCATCCAATTTTCCTCATCTAGGTCCTATAATCGAACCCACTGAATTCACATCAAGATACTTTGCTCATATTAAGGGCACTTCTACTCTCAGTATCGAGGCTCAGATGATTGCAATGTTACTTGTCACATGGGCTGCCTCATTTGGCGTCGATGAGTATGGTGTCGAGGAGGATGTGGAGCCGCTTTCTCCTACTATTCCCGACGGACCCAAGTTCTCTCCAGATGGAGATGATGATTTCTCTGATCCCAGCCGTCGCACTCGTACTCTTCGTGTAGAGACGATGATCAAGGAAATCCTACATCTCATCGATATTCATGCTCTGCTGCGACACCCGACTTGGGATGGTGTCAGGGTCCTCTTGCTCATCCTCCCACTAACTCAGAGTATGTATCCATCAATGATTTCAGGGTGCCCTCAGCTGATGCATTCGTCACCAGGTATCCAAAGTACCATGGACAGAGGAGTAAGTGCCGGTGCTCAATTGATGGCATGGAATAGCATTGACTGATCGTCCTTATTTAGACTATGTACGAGGCGACGCTTTCACAAGTTTACACACTCTGCAGCCCGACCAATCATTCCGTGCTACACAGTGGCCAAGGATCTTATTGCGATGCACTTGTCCGTGCCAGAGTTTTCTGGTACGCCTACGTGCATGAAGGTGTCCGCACTGCCTTGCGCGGTGGTCGGCTATATCTGTAAGTATATGCCATTCCTGAGTGACATTCTCTGATTATCCCCAGTGACGAAGATGACCTTGTTACATTCCAAAGCACGCTCCCTCCTCAATACTGTGCATCTGCATCTGGCAGCGTTTCTTCCTCTACATCTGCTTCATCACGCTCTTCACCTACTGCTACTTCTCCAGTGTTATCCGATTTCCCTGTTAATTCCTTGCAGGATCCTCGTGGCCACTCGCGCGCCTCGCTTTCCTACCTCCTCTCTTCCCATTATTTCTCACTTGCCCTCGCTGTGTCTGGTGTTTGTCGTGCCGTTCACGCAGTGCTCACTGGACCTCGTGCGCGTCGTCGCACAGATGCTGGTGTTGCCATCCGCGAGGACTCCCTCGTGGAAATCTGGGATGGTCTCGAGCGATGCTGGGAGGATTTCGAGTCTCTCCGTCGTGGAGCAGGTGGCATCGGCACCGTGGGTGGCGGCCTCGTTCGTGGAGAGGACGTCGAGCGTTTCGTTAGCGGATGGCAAGTGTTCATCTTTGAGTGCTTGAACATCATCCGGGAAACCTTGAGACAGCGCATCGTTACACAGACCAAGGGCAGCCCCGACTCAAACGGTCATTCCCCTCCCGCTGATCGTGCCCTTTGCCGCATGCTTTCCCAGGCTACTCGCCGTTGTCGTCAAACTCTTCCCCGCGTCATCGCTATCTTGAAGCGGCACCTTGCTGTTCCCTCCAGCGGTTTCTTCGCTCATGATGCTGGCCTCATCCGAGACGGATGCTACTATGCTGCCTTACTACTTGCTCAAAGCGATATTGATCAGGATGCAGATAGTGATCTGAAAGGCGAAGATGGACTTGCTTGGGACATAGACGCCGAGGACGGTGTTGACGTGTGTCTCCGCGCACTAGGAGAGATTGGTTGGATCTACGCCAATAGCCAGGAGCGAGAGAAGAATGTTCGGATGGTTTGGGAGGCACGGGTCATCCGTGATGATGAACGCCGTCGCGAACGCAACCGTCAGCGTGATTATCTTGAGGATCAACGTGCTCAAGCTTATCACTCAGGACAACGTTCGCAGGATCATTCCCCTTATATGATTAACAAATCGTCGCTGCCATCGTCCGCTCGTGGTCAGGGAGCTACACCTCGTTCACTCTCACTTGTCTCGGCCGCTGGACAATCTCGCCCTCATCTTCCCCCGCTGTCGCTTGCCTTCTCTCCAGTAAAGAGTGCTCCCAACACCGCTATCACTGACGATGGTAGTGGCAGCTGGACCACTTATACGCCACCCACGACGTCGGGTTCAATGACGAGTAACGCAACCACGAACCGCAGTGTATCGCCACCCGATTCTGGATCGCCTCACACGCTCTCATCATTAAAACATCTTCCTCCTATCCAGCACTCGTTAAAAACTGAAAATGATTCATTCTATAGTGGGGTCACTGATCTGGATCCATTCTCATTTTCTGTCGACAGCACTACTGGCCCCGGTGTCGTTGGCGGCCCTCATGGATGGTCATCGCAGTATCAACATCAAGTTGGCCCTGGTAGTGGTTACCTGGACCCCAGCGTCATCTTCACTGGAGCAGATTGTCAAACCTTCTACCACTAATGAAACAGTTACCATCACTATCAGATCTGTACGTTTTTATCACCGTATCACATGTTACCCCGTCGCCATCTTGATTCATTATTTCTAAGTTCTACATGACACAATGGAGCTACTTTAGGCATCCATCATCTTCACATTCATTTCATAACCAATATATTACCGCTTTATCACTTGTCTGGATAAATTCTTGCATTGTAGTAGATTTTGTTTATACCCGTCGTTTACCTAGTGACTCTCCAATGATTACCACAACCTTCATTATCATAGACGCGTACGTAGATGTATTATCATTATATGGCTTTCAAGAATGTAAATCGGTGGTTCTAATGACTTGTATCATCGTGCATATCAATTTTTGATGACTACATACGTCATCTGATGCGGAAGAAGATCTGAGGAGATATGTCGGTCATTGTGTGCGTGCCATTTTGGAGTACAATTCAATTGGCCATGATGTACATTGATGTTATGCATTTGTGCTAGAAGCAACTTGGTAGTGCTAGTAGGCTCCGATCAAGCGACAGCGGACCTGAAAAAAAAAGAAGAGGCGCATTGATGACGCGACTAAAGTAAACCTTGCAGCTCGGCCTGGGCCACAGAGTAAAAAGACCAGAGTCATAATCTTTCGCTCATGCCCAGCCTTATCAAATCAGCCTGATTGGCAGGTCTACATTGCGGCGGGAAGTGTCAAGTTTTTTGTTTGCAAAAGGACAACTTAGCGCTCGATCCGACGGCATGGACAGAGTCTCCGGTCGTACAGTTTCAAACTTCCGTTTGGGTACTCCTATGAACTGAAGCCGAGCCGCCAGTTTCCTTGCACTATTCCAAATATGCATTGAGCGATTTAATACACACGGCCGGCAACTGTTAGAATTATTGAAAGCGCAAAGTCACCAACACGTTAATCCCGCAGGTGGCCTCTTCCATTCCCCAACAAAGGAACAGTGCGGATACGTGATCCCGTTGAATGACTTCCTTTACCCCATGTAGTCCGGAAGCTTGCATAAGATTAGAAGTATCATCCCGCCGGATGTCATCGTTCTCGGCTGTGGCTAATATCTAGAATAGTATGAGCTCATGTCCTCGTGACGCAAGCACGCTTTTCAGGGTCGAGCGACGGAGGGGACAAACCTTGTACTATACCAGGGAATAACCATCAGCCTCCATGGTAGGTGGTTAACTTTGTATGTCACGGCAGTTGTACGTGTTGCAGAGCTCGAGGCCGCTGAGCGCTGAAGCGCTAAAGTGCAATGGCCTATCAGCATCAGCATCAGAATTAACGGGGACTCGAACAGCGCACGCAATACGATCCGAATTCTGATCAAACTGAAACGTTAAACATTACGAAACGGACTCCTATCTCCGGACTTCGGAATCCGAATATCTTTCGAGTGGAAGCAGGCCTTTGTATGTCTAAATGCCGTCGGTTCTAGCTTGAGCGCTTCCAGTGGTTCGGTGGATAATATTACAACGTGAGTTGTCGACATTCCGTGGAGCACCACGACTACCGCAACGTCGGGACAGATCCGGGATGCGGCTACATGGACTGCCGCACAGCTTTGGTTATTCTGTCTTTTTACGCCGGCAACAATTGGAAGCCTTCCGGAGGGAAGCAGAAACCTCGAAACTTTGGACCTTCATTGGATGGCCAATTTGCTGTTTCGATGCTCTCTGGATAGTCTGCGCCGAACGAACATCCCCGCTGTCAAGTATCATATATCATATATCAAAGCCCGTCAGGATATTCGCGTTTGGGACTCCGATGGACATCCTCCGGGGCTTCACTCAGGCGGCTCTGTTCTGGATACATGTAAGCACATTCCGTCCTAATCTGGGCATACAAAGTTCTTGTGCGAATGAACGTAAGTTATACTGAGCGCATGCGTGCTTCTCCAATTCAAACCGGATTTGCCCATACAAGCATACATTACTGGCTAGGCTGGCCCTGATAACAGTGATAAGTGACCCGAAATCAGCCAGCCTAGCCAAACTTGGGATGCATAACCCAGCATAACCCTCGCCGCGGCCAGGTTGGAACCTTCACGGGAGAATCTTTTTCTCTCAGATGTCCCTGGGACCTTGCCTTGACTTGTGGACAATATCACCGTTGACACCAGCCGTCACACGCAACTTGTCTGTGCTTCGATGCCATATGTCAATTCCCGGACTCCGCGGTGAAACTGAGGGATGCTAATATCAATTGATTCGTTCATGGTAGTCCTAGTCAGTTCTCAGGTGGATGATATATCTTCACGAAGACCAACAAGTCTACATGGTGTTGCCAGATTATAAGAGACAGTGTTATTTTAAAAGAAATCGAAATCACAAGCGGACCTTGGCACAGCCACTTATCCAGTGACCCTACTAGTCACAATGCTGTATCTTATCCGACGTGTACTCTTTACTTGACCCCCGTCATCCTCGACGAGAGATCTAGCCTGGGATGTCTTACTATGCCCCTAACCCCGCCAATGCCTACACATCGAACCCTGCCAGTTCCTATTCGTCAAACCTCAGTCGATACCCCAGTTCCCATCCAAGGCAGTACAATCATCATCAAGGTCCCCCAGCCGGTTCCGATCCTCAGCTCTGGCAGTGGTTCTGCGCTGTTGATACTGATCGATCGGGCGCTCTCAGCGTCACAGAACTTCAGGATGCTCTGGTAAACGGTAAGTGGTGCTGCAATCTTGCAGATAGTAGTCGTGCTACAACTGGCACTGTCGCTCTGCTCTACTAGGAAATTGGACAAGTAAGTACCCCCCCTTATCGACGTCATCATAGCCTTCTTGCGATTGGCAATACTGTATCGCGAATCCTGGCGGGACATTGAGCGATCCTGGCCGCCAATGCCTGGACTGGCCTCTTTTTCCATGGACCCGTCTCAACTAGTTACTGAAACCACGCTTAGAGTTTGATCTCGATACTGTGAAGATGCTCATGAATATCTTTGTGTGTATAACCTCACTCCGTAAAAATAACATTTAACTTCCCGCCGCAGGATACCGATCGAAGTGGAACCATCGGCTTCAATGGTAAATAGTATGTGAAATTCTCAACTATCGCTGACAGCTATGTGGTCCAGAATTTGCTGGCTTATGGAAATATATTGCCGAGTGGCAGCGAGTCTTCAAGCACTTTGATAGAGATCATTCTGGTTCCATCGAAGGACGTGAACTTGCGGAAGCCCTCCGCAACTTTGGTTACAACCTATCTCCACCTTTGTTGCAAGCGCTGGAAATCCGATACGGTATTGGAAACTTTTTTCTCCAGCCAAAAGTCGTCTAAATTGTTCGATAGCATCTGGTGCGCCTAGCGCGTATGGCCCCCCTCCTGGTATTACTTTCGACCGCTTCGTGAGGGCATGTGTAACCGTCAAAACTTTGACCGAAACATTCCAAAGGTATGACTTGGCAAAATTCATCCGCATCACGCAATTCTTAACGACCACCCAGGGAGGATCATGATAATGACGGCTGGATTCAGCTCAACTATGAAGGGTTTTTGAAGGTGAGCAGGTAGATGTTATGGAGTAGGGGGCGCACGCATCTGACTTGGTCGAACACCACAGATCTCGCTGGGTGCGCCTTAATGCGCCGATAAAACACGTCTGTATTCGTTATGTTACAGTACATTGGAGATGTATGATAGCCTTGGAAATACGGTGTTTTATGTATGTACAAGCCGCAGCATGTATGAATGAGCCTTCGACGACAAAGATAATGTCAACATGATTCTTTCAGCGTGATGCTTGCAGTCTCAAATTCTCGAATTGCGTGTTTTAAACCCAATTTGGTGTACTGTGAGTCTGATGTGACTGCGCAGTGGCAATTCGTTATGTAACCGTTAACTGTTCATACTACGTCGGTACTCTGAGCTACTCATTCCCAAATTTCATTCATCCCTGCTGACATCACTATGGATTTCTTTTGTGAGACATTGCGCATTCTGCTGGCCAGTTTCTGATACTTTCCCTACAGTCTGTCTACCAATCATTTGTTCGTAGGATTTCTCGCCTAGCATGCTACGTTGATATTAATACCCTTTGCAGTTGGCTGCCCCACAAAAGTTAAGCCGGAGGGGAATCAAGCAGCCAGAATATGTCCTCGATGCCACAATGGTATGTCGTACGGTTTTGCTACTCCAAATGCCCAATACTCAAACCCCGCCTCAGCCGCAATGTTCTCCGCAAAGTCTAGGACCTGGTTCGAGTTTTGCTTCGTCCCACTCATTCCTATGAACTCGAAACATGTTTGGATGTGCGGGATATGTCAGCTGCAGGTGAATATGCAGCCTGGGTAAGGAGGTCATTTGATGTACGATAGTTGAATTGCTAAGATTCTTCTGCAGGCAGTGGGAGCCTCAAATCGCCCAACCTGGGTACCAGCACCCGCAGTTGCAGGGTCAGTATGGGCCGTCTCAGAGCGCTGGATACCAGCCCGGTTACATCCAACCTCAGAAGTGATCCCCCTATTGTCGAACGGTCGGTCGAGTGTTACATGTCTTCAGCTATTTTTTCCCCTTTTGCTTACGGGTCACCTTGTACGATAAGGTACGACACTGAGTGTTTTTGTACTATTATTCTGGACACTGTAAACTTTAACGCTGGTCACGATATCTACTTGGGTTGTATCATATATGGACTTGTCTTTGCGATCTCCTTTGCTGTCGGAGACGGTAGATCATAATTCCAATAGCCCCAATCAAAAATCCGCACACCCCGCATACCACACAAGTCGCGACAGTGTCCCTCACTTCCGTAGCTGAAGAACCAGGGCGTAGTATGGAAGGTGGGGGAGCTGGATCTTGTCCTCTGGACGATGTGAACTCTGCGAGGGCAGTGGATGGGTCCGTCGTATTCAACAACCCGATCATCGGTGGATTGGAAGGTGTCGTGCCCTGGTGTATGGCATAGACGTTCTACAAGGGTATTAGGGAGTATTAGGGAGGTAAAAATTCTGAACGTACCCTCAGGAACACAGCCCCGAAAAGCCAATCTCCAGAGTCGACCTATGGGTTGAAATCACAACATAACCAAGATTCGGGTTGGGAGCACTCTCACTCCGTTATTTGCCTGTATCCCACCGGTACACCAGCCGTCTTGCGTCTCACCTTCAGCCCAGCTGACATCCTCGGGATGAAGTGGATATTCTTTTGCAGTATCGGAATTGCCAAGTTTAATGCGCACGTCCACGGCCCTTTCGCACCTCACTTGCCACGTTTGTGTCTGCTGGTTGTACTTTGTGGACCCACCCGTTCCTATGGCATACCAAAACGCATCAACGTCTCCAGTCGGACCTAAAATGAGAGTGGTCCCAGTATCAAGCACAGCGATCGGTGACGGTGCACCGCGGACCAGCGAACGGGAGAGAGGAAGGACCTGACCGTTGATGGTAATTTGTTGAATTGGAAGCTTCCAGAAGTCATACTCGTCCGGTGCCGATGCGAAGACCGGCGTGAACACGAACTGGCTTGTATCATTTGTCAGAGAAGAGTCCAATTCCCCGATAGTGAGCGATGAATCTGAATACGAGACGTCCTGCGACTCGTTTCGTCCTAATTTGAACGCAAAGAACCGGTGCTGGTCATCAAGATGAGTAAACAGATTGTCCAGGATGGGTGTCCCAGACGTTAGGGGGATGGATGCGGCAAGTGGAAACGACAGTCCTAGAATACCCGAGTTTCCCGTGTTAGAAAGTCCAAGTCCACTCGTTTGGTTAGCTAAGGCTGCGGGGTGATCATTGAGCATTTCAATAAGGACATGAAACGGGAACGCACCAAACGTTTGAGAGGATATTTCATACGGGCCGAGTGTTACGGTCTCTGTGCCTACTGTTCCCAGCACTGATCCCACCAGGTATGTCAGCTTGAAAGGCTGATCTGATAAGGTCAGGGTGCTAGATGAGGACGAATATCTTGTGATGCCCAGACAATCTGGATCAGTACAATCTGATGAAGCCACCCACTGTAAGATAGAAATTGGGTTTCTAAGTGTAGTTTGTCGAAAAGATAACGGCAGGCTCACGAGGTCTGAAGAGCCCGTATCAAATGTGATCCAAAATTCTTGTCCCCCAATGCTACATATCAGCGGCATGAGAGGGGACTGATGGGATGACTCCAGCACACGTACTCGGTAAGAATCAAATACGCACTAAGGGGCCATCAGTTAAATTACGCGAGTGGGAGAACACGAGACCCACTACTCCTGGCTACTGGCCACTGAAACATCACTAAGTAAAACAGATGGATCTTTATGAAGTCCACGTTGTAGGCGAAGCTGCATCCTTTGGGAGTGGTCACTGCGATAGTCTAACCTGTTCAAATTGGTCGCTATATCGAGAGGACACTAGATGATGAGTCAAGGTGATGATTTAGATTGGAAGAGGCCTAAGAAGCTTCCGAATCACTGACAATTGCAAGTCCCCTTCAATCGATTTGATCCTATTTGATCGGTCTTGATTGAAATCTGACCTGAACTAGTTTCAGTGGAAATTCATGATGCGGTCTAAGCCACGCCAGGTTATGTCAATGTAATTGGTTATGACTTAATACTGTCGGCCGCATCGTGATAAGTATGTACTGCACCAGCGTTATGTGGCGTTACTGGAAGAAGAATTGCATGACTGACGAAACACGCATCTTCACTAAATGGGTAGTCCACAACAATGAGGAAGTTCTGATCATCATCAAGGACTACAGCCCTCCTGGGGATTCTTTACAGGGGAGCTCTAAGTGTTTACGCGTACGCGTTGGTGCTTTCAAGGTTAAACCAACTTTACGTCAGACACGCTCGACAAAGCATACTGAACGCGCCAGAAGGGCATTTCCAGAGCCAAGGGTAATTTTCTCGTCGCCCAGATTAATGCGCAATAATGTAGGAGATGAGAGGCGGACCAAAACCTGCCATTTAAATCTCCATTCATTGTTGTGGGGCAGAGAAGGGACGCAGTGAGAGTGGCGGTCAAGTGGCGGTGCTTGGGCGGTGCCCTGTTGTGTTGGCAGAGTCACGCCTCACGCACCTCGCGTCACACAGCACCAACTGCCAATTCACCTTGTCCTAAGTCTTTTCTTGCTTCGTCTCCCTTAGTTGCCACCGTCCATCTCATACTCGAGCTCACCATGCATACCAGCGAATACGACTATCTTTTCAAGCTTCTCCTCATCGGTGACTCTGGTGTCGGAAAGGTACGTTGCTACTGCGGCGACTAATTCCAAGTTTCTGCTGACTTCGTTTCAACAGTCTTGTCTCCTCCTCCGTTTCGCAGACGACACGTACACTGAGAGTTATATTAGTACTATTGGTGTTGACTTCAAGATCCGCACTATTGAACTCGAAGGCAAGACCGTCAAGTTGCAAATTGTGAGTCGGGTGCCTTTCACGACTCCCCTTCTTTGGGGTATTGCAGTCAGACACTACCATTACGTGCACTGGAGTGCGCCAGTGCAATCAACATGCATTGATTCACGAAGTCGCCTGATTCATTTTTACATCAACTTGTTGCTTACATACCATTCGTATACGCGTTACAGTGGGATACTGCAGGTATGTTCATGTGCTAGCTTCCATGCAATGGTGGGCTGATGCGAGAAGGTCAAGAAAGATTCCGCACCATTACGTCCTCGTACTACAGAGGGGCTCACGGTATCATCGTTGTGTACGATGTTACCGATAACGGTGAGAATGCTTGTCTGAATCGCCAACTTGAAGGCTTACCCTGACAATAAGACACTTTTACGAACGTCAAGCAATGGCTACAGGAGATAGACCGGTACGCCTCTGAGGGCGTCAATAAGCTGCTGGTTGGGAATAAGAGTGATCTCACCAGCAAGAAGGTGGTGGAGTACAGCGTGGCGAAGGCAAGTATTTGGTTAGAATATTTCGTTTGGGGATATTTTAACCACCTTAACAGGAATTTGCCGACCAGCTCAGTATTCCTTTCCTGGAGACATCCGCAAAGAATGCGACAAATGTCGAACAAGCGTTTTTGACGATGGCCAAACAGATTAAGGATAGGTGAACAAAGTTTATCGCCCAGCTTTCATGCAGTTTATCTGACTTGTGTTAAGGATGGGATCGACATCGACACCTGCCGGTGGCGCCAAATCGTCAACAGTTACACCAGGTCAATCAGTTCAGCAACAGCAGTCGAGCCCTTGCTGCTGAAGGAGGGTTGTGATCGGCTTGGGGTGGGGTCACGTTATCGAGATTGTACGCCTTTGCGATGTCTCGTGGCTGCAAGAATTGTATGATGACCCAATACTCAGGAGCGGGTTCTTTTATCATATTCCCTTCTACATATCATCTGCTACTTTGGACATGTTCTTTGCGCTTTATCAATTTTCTGCGTCCTAATTCTAGGCTTTCTCTGCTCCTATCCTGCGTGATGCTGAGAAATCTGAGTATGCTCCTATCCCCCTTGAGTCGCCTTGAGTACTGATCAGAAGCTGACGGCCCTGACCCCACCGATCGTCACGGAAAAGGAGAACGTTATCCTACGTTATCGCAAGCATGTGGCCCATCAGAGGACACTCCAGGAATCAATTTATCTGATCAGTACGTCACTATCACGTCCATATCGGTCGGATCGAGCTGACATCCTGAACAACTGGTGAAATAATCATCGATAATCCACAGGTATATATACCCCTCCCTCCTGCGTGCAGTCTCCAGTCAAATTCCTTTACACATAATACTCAAATGTCTACTCGAGGCAAGGGCGTACCGCAACAGGTTCTAACAAACTCCTTCGTTATATCTAAACTGCCGACGAGGACTCGTTACTTCCAATACGAAGGTAAGTTTCACTCTTACTACAATGACACAGCGGTTGAACTTCATATAGTTTGTGAGTATCTGTACCCCGGTGGTCAATGATGGTATCTCACTCGAATATAGCGATTTCCGGCGGCGGGAGAGATGTCAAGAACCCTCGCAGGAGGATCGAGGTGTTCGAACGTCTCCAGAACCACACAGATCCCAAACTGTTCACCCCGCGCTGCATTTTCGACGGAACCGTCATTATGTACTCTTCTCGCGAGCTTCCGTTGTCTGGCAGGGACTGTCAAACCGTAAGAGTTAAGGTGTTCGAGTCGGAACTACTAATGAACCTCTACCTTTGGTTGTGAAATAGTTCGAGGTCAACATGTCTGACAAACCCCGAGTGGATGGGTCTGCCCCAACCCGCGGAATCCTCCAGGTAACCCTGAAGAAGGTCGCCGCCGATCCGATCGATTTTAAGTATGTATTTCTATCGAGCGAGTTTTTTTTTCATTTTCCGCTTACTGTCGAATTATAGTGGTTTGCAAGCGTTCATTGACCAAAAACAGACCAAGCAGACCCCCCAGGTCCTGACGGCGATCAATGTATTGCAGTTGATCATTCGCCAAGCACCTAATCTGTGCGTCGCGCTTTTATCAGTATCTGGGTATAAATACTCATTTTTTCTGCAGAAAATATCCAAACAATACGCGCGCATTTTTTACCAAAGACGCTGGCATACAGAGCTTGGGGGGAGGTTTAGAGTTATGGCGCGGATACTTCCAGTAAGCTCAGTGTCTCTGTGGCGACGCGTTTTTAACCAACATACAATAGGAGTGTTCGTCCTACCATCGGAAAGGTTTTGGTGAACATCGATGTATCGACAGCGGTCATGTAAGCAAGCCCGCCTCAATTACTACGCATTAGCACTCACGTAAACTTCAGGTTCAAGCAGGGTAACTTTCAGAACGCCGCTCTCGCTGTTCTAAAACAGAACGACGTCCGTGCGCTAGAGCTCCGCGCAGATTCGCCCCAGTTCCGCCAATTGAAAAGTTTTTTCAAGGGCGTCTCTGTCACGCTCGTCCACCGGCCGGGACTTAAAAAGATTCGAGGCTTAGTTGCCAGTGCTGGAAACTTTCAGTTCGAGAATACCACGGTCAAGGTAGGTTTCGATATGAATCGCATTCATAACAGTTCTCTCACAGCGAGTGCAGGACTACTTTAAGAAAGCTTGGGGTCGCCAGCTGGCCTATCCGAACATCATCGGCATTCAAGTTGGATCGAAGGATCGCGATGAGGTCATCCCAGCAGAGATGTGCGTCATTGCTCCCGATCAACGGTACACGCGAAAGCTTCCTCCGGAATTCTCGCCGACCATGGTCAAGTTCTCTTCTAAGAACCCCCAGGATCGCCTGGCGCTCATTAGCGCTGGCATCAATAATTCGATCACGGCGGACCAGCGCTCTGTAAGCAATACATTCATCTTTGCATGCGTTTAATTGACTGCTTGTACAGGCCCTGGATTACCAGAACTCTCCCTTCTTGCAAGACGCTGGGATTACCGTATCTCCCGAACCCATCTCAGTCACTGGGCGTATCCTGCCGACACCAAGAATCCACTACGGCAATCCTGCATCTAGTAGACCTGTGGTAAGTCCAAAACGCCAGAATGCACGTGGCGCAATGATCCGATTCTCGACCTACAGCAACCGCGAAATGGTTCATGGAACGTCATCGACCAGACCTTCCATGAGCCGAAGAGTCTATCATCCTGGGGGATTCTCAATTATTCGAGGGTCAGCGATCAAACCATAAACCGGTTTATCAACACTTTGCTGAACTCGTGTAAAAAACTTGGTGCCATACGTCTTTATATCTTCCATGTATCTCAAACTAACCTTATCTGTCTTAGGGATGAGTAAATAGGATTTCAAATTTCGTTTCTGGCTGCTGATCGTTGTTTGACAGATTTATCGCCACCTGCCGCAAGCCAGTCGGGTTCTGGCGCATCCTCCGTGGTGAACGTAGGCGCTACATCAATTCAATCATTGACATGGACTCATTTTCAGCAGGACATGAGATCGCTCAAACATTCCGTCAACAACAAGATAGGCAGAGATCTGGAGATGGTGCTGGCTATTCTACCGACCAGCTCGACGGATATCTATCACGCCATCAAATCATTTGGTGACGTTATCGCTGGTGTATGTGCTCTTATCTGATCAGTTCGAACGATGCTTACATCTTGCCTAGTTCCCAACACAGTGTGTCGTGAGTTATGTCATGTTGTTTGCGATCTCCATCGTAACCTTCTCCGTCTAGCGAGAGAACAAGATCGAGAGAGCCAATGACCAATACTGTGCGAATCTGGGCATGAAGTATGTCAAATTTCGATCTCTGTCTCAGCACGCACCATTAACTCGTTCGACAGAATCAACGCCAAACTTGGAGGCGTCAATTCGCTGCCAAGGTCAGGTGCGTTGGAGAAGCTTATGAGCTCTCCTTTTATGGTTATCGGTATGTACCGTCCCTGTTTGGCGCTGGAGACTCATCGAAGGCTGGTTCATCCTGCACCAGGTGCCGATGTGGGGCATCCTGCACCGGGCATGGTAAACCAGCCCTCTGTGGCTTCTCTTGTCTATTCCTTTGATCGGTACGCTGCGCGGTACGAAGCAATGATGTCAGTTCAACACCCCCGTCAAGAAAAAATCGACGAGTTGCGTAAATTGGTATATGTGAGTTCTTTCCGTCTGTTATATGTACACGCGGTTCAACTATCACAAGCGCGCAATCGACGAGTTTGGCGAACGGAATAAGATTGCACCTGTGCGCATTGTTTTCTTCCGAGATGGCCTTTCCGAAGGAGAATACGCGCTCACGGGCAAAGAGGAGATCGAGGACATTACCGGTGAGTTAGTCCGGCGATGGCTAATCCCTTTTCTCACTGTGTCTACTAGGTGCGATCGATGACATCTGGCGGGACAAGAACGTGAAAGGCGGGAAACCCGAGTTGACATTCATAGTCGTAGGTAAACGGTAAGTATACGATCTTTTCCATCTATCGACTTTTATCGCTCATCCACTGTTTCCCTCAAGACACCACGTCCGATTCTTCCCGAAGAACAAGTATGTCACTCGGCTATTACATCCGTTTCTACTCAATTTATGAATGCATGTCTAGGAACGACGCGGACAGGTCTGGGAACTGTCCCGCAGGATTTGTTGCCGATCAGGGAGTGGGTAATCCAGCAGTACGCGACTTTTACTTGCAATCGCACGGAGGTCTCCTCGGAAGTTCGTTCATTATAATCACTCCACTTGGTCGACTGCTGATTGTTTGTACAGCTAGCAGGCCGAGTCATTATATCACGCTCAGGGACGACATATACAAGCACAACACAGACGAGTGAGTCCGTTTCCCGCCATCTTGTCATATCCTTCTCACCTCGTTTTAGCCTGCAGGAGCTCGCGTTCACGCTGTGTCATGCGTACGCGCGTGCAACGCGTTCCGTCTCTATTCCGGCTCCTGTTTATTGTGAGTGATGGACGTTTATGCTACAATACATGTATCTGACACGCTCTTTTTCTTTTCTCTCTCAAAGATGCTGATGTGAGTATCCCATAATATTGTCCTGTCCGCGCATACTAACTATCCAACAGATCGTCTGTGCGCGCGGCGCTTTCCATTTCAACCCTGCCATGGGTTTCGACGCTGCCACCATCTCCAGTAACGACGACGCGTTCGATCTTGAACGCTGGAGGAAGAATTTCAAAGACAAGCATGCGAACTTGTCGAAAAAGATGCATTTCATGTGATGTGTGCTTGCCCAATGCTTTTGTGTCAGCTTGCAGAATGAGAACAATGTGTATACATAAATAGTTGGAATGTATCAAGTGATATGTAGGATGGCGTTTGTTTGTTTGTATAAAGGAAGCCAAGTGAACTTCTCGCACGCATTGTTTCGAGTTCGTGTAGTCATATTCACAGGGGCAGACACCGATAAATAGGCCCCGAGGGTCTGTCGTAAGTAGAGTCCAGACCGAACCATTGGCATGTACATCCCATGATAACGAATAAAAAAGCCGTATCAGTTATCTGTCGAGTCAGAGCTTGAGCTTTTGTTCGTGCCAGCATCACAGACTCGGCAGTACGGGAGAGAGTAACGAACAAGTTCAACAAACCGTTTTCATCTCTCGGGTCTTGGTTGATACGGTAAAGCGGTACGGGGATGCACTACTCCTTTGCAAGACAAGAGTGAGCTGTTGGGAAGAACAGCTGCAACTTCAAGTTACATCATTGGATGTTATCTCGGGTCTACGGTAAAGTGATACCGTGAGGGAGAAACCCCTCCCGGAAGCCCTTTACTGTACCAACCAAGACGTACGTTAAGAGTGACTGCAAGTACGAGTCCAACCTTCAAGTTCAAGTTGGGCGGACTTTTAAAAAACTAGGTGCTTCTCAGTATGAAGTGCAAGCACAAATCGGTTAGCCATAAGCGCGACTCAAGGACCTACCTAAAAATATCGGGTGGCGCATCGAAGCAACACCTTGCGCACAGGGCTATACCACATCCATGTGCAATCGATTTGATTACCTTGCGGAGCATCATGCTTGTGCAGTTACGCGATCATAAACAGTCGGATACAGTTTTGCCTAGACATAAACTAGAGATAGCTTACTGTATAGTTAACCTGAATGCCGTGCAAATTGAAAAAAAAAGGTCGCAAGTTCGCACAGCGAACCCCTAGCATACATAGACCTATAAGTTTACTTCCACCACGCACAATCACAATTGCATAATTGGAATAGCTTTTTATTGTTCACCACCCACGGGAAGCGAGTCTACCCCCCTTCAAGTTGTCATCGCTAAAGAATGATGATGATCAACATATGCTCCTAGAGCAAATATAAACATGAAACTTACATCGTGAGACCGACCATAGCAGCCCCAATATCTTCGGATACCTGATTTTGATTTCAGCGTAAAACACACAGAGATGATGAAATAAGGAAACCCTACCTCAGCGAGCATGTCGGGGTTGTTGTGATGAGTCACCTAGTGCGTCGTGTCAGTTGAGATAGTGTTGTGGATAGAAGGAGATAAGGTACCGCCTGCACGATAGCTCGCGCCCGTTTAGCCGGGTCGCCAGACTGGAAAGATATTGAATAGAGATTACCCGCGAGTCAATAGGGACCTACGTGGAAGATGCCAGAACCGACAAAAACTATTACCCGCTTGCATCAGCATCAATGCCAACGAGGTTTTAATACAACTCACTTCCATCGCAACCCAGCTGCATCATAAGAGCTGCATCAGCTAAGATCCGTAGAGGTCAGTGTTCCCACTTTACAGCATCAGCTGATATACATACCAGGCGTGGCGATACCTCCAGCAGCGAAATTGACGACGGGTAACCGTTTCAGGCGAGCTGTTTCCTTGAGGAGATGGAACGGGGCCTGTATATCCTTTGCATATGCATAGAGTTCTTCTTCGCTCATGACGCTAGCCTTTCTGATCTCGCTCATGACTGCGCGTTGATGGCGCACCGCCTCGACAACGTTACCGGTCCCAGCTTCGCCTTTTGTCCGGACGAAAGCGGCACCTTCTGAAATGCGGCGAAGGGCCTCGCCGAGGTTACGGGCGCCGCATACAAAAGGCACTTTGAAATTGTGCTTGTTGATGTGGTGTTCATCATCTGCGGGTGTGAGAACTTCGGACTCATCGATGTAGTCTATGCCGATGGCTTGCAGGACCTAGGAAGGCGGTGCCAGAAATGATAATTAACCGAGTTGGGATCACGATGAAGATAGGGACTCGCCTGGGCTTCTACAAAGTGACCGATGCGGACTTTTGCCATGACTGGGATAGTGACGGCATCAACGATGGACTTGATCATGGAAGGGTCGCTCTGCATGGCAGAGTTAGATCAATCAAGCATTGATGAAACGGGAAGAAAGGCGGACCATGCGTGCAACACCGCCTTCTTTGCGAATGTCTGCAGGAACACGTTCGAGTGCCATGACAGCACATGCCCCTGCCTCCTCGGCAATGCGTGCCTGAAAAGGGACGTGTTGAGTGAAAAGTCAGGGGTAGGATGTGGTGATTCGCACTTGTTCTGGGTTGATGACATCCATGATGACACCTCCCTGTATGGATCAAAAGATAAAAAAAAAGGGTAAGTGTGCGTTTGAAGTGGGGATACCTTGAGCATTTGAGCCAAGCCTGACTTGACCTGGGAATGATGAGTTTCGGATGTATATTGTGGGATGTTGGATGGGGCATACCCCAAATGTTCCCAACTTGGTGTTCCCTGTATCGCGTTGTGCTGAACGAGGGATGGCAGCAGCTGCCACTGGGGCGGTTGCGGGTTGAGGGTCATTTGAGGTTGGAACAGGAGAAGACATTTAGAAAGATGGTGAAGAGATACGATTAGAAAAAATTAGATGCCGTAATTATATTCTGTGAGTCCCGGAAAATCACGCGCAATAATAATACCATTATTTACTCATATTTTTACGCGTGATTTTCCAGGACCACAGAATATAATTACGGCATCTAATTCGTGGTAGACAACATGGAGCGACTCAGGGATATCTATGGTGACTCGAGGCTACGTAGTCAGAAACCCTTGGATGTGAGCCAATTAATCACATCATTCTTCCAACGACCGCCTGAGATGACAAGGTGCCTTTGTGCTATGACGTGGACTTTTAAACGACTGGCTTCTGGAGTATTGTGGTTGAAGAGGGATTGTTTTAAGTCGTTGGCAAGAGACTATAGGTGTGTCAGGGATATGAAACAAAAGGAAAGAAAGACAATCACGTTAAGTTGACCTTGGACGTTTCGAATTGAAACCAAGTATTTTGTGCCACCGTTACGAATATCAGAATATACGGGTAATGATCCACGAGAATTGCGTGGAATATAGTAAGGTGGCAGACGGCGAGACGACCTTGTGATGAACGACATGTTACAATTCGTGTTAGATCGGAATTTGAAAACTAGTCCAGCAGAGCTACCTGAATCCAGTCAAAATAAATTTGAAATTGATATAATGATGAAACCCCCTCCTTGCCTCCTTACGTAGCTATGGCGTTCCTACTCACTTTATCCGAAGGTCTCACTCTCCATATAAGACCCCACCTTCCCTCCTTCCTTCTCTCTCACCATCATGTCCTCTCACTCTCTAGACTGGTCTTTCGACAATCCCATATTCTCTTCCTATAATGCATACTGTAAGTTTCTTCTCAATTCATCATTCCCCACACCTCCTAATTTTACTATTCTCAGTTCCTCCCTCCCCTTCTGAAACATGTTCATCCTTCTCAACCGATCTATCACCCTCTCCAGAACCAGTCACAATACGTGTAATCTGTGACGTTCCCCTACTCGCTCCTCGTCCCCTTCCATATCATTCTCCAACTTTTCTCAAATTCGATCTACCCGATCCCGACGAAGACTTATCACACCCACCCTACACACATAGACCTTCCAAACGGAAACGTGACCACAACGACGACAACGCCCATGATCATTTGCTTGTAAAACGCCGAAATACTGGCTTACAACGATGGGCAGCCGGTGTCCATCGCCAAGCTTACTCCGGTAGCGGTACACAGGGCCGTTCTCACGTGTATACCGCTACCCGGCCTGATCGCTTACCATGAATCATTCCCCATCTTAGGGGCATCCTTCTCTCTTCTTATTATTCCCCCTTCGTCAGTCTTTTTCTCTTCCCTCCTCAACTCAACTAACATTCCCTCAGTCCATATCTGTATCATGCAAATCCGATTATGTATAAGGCCATCATCTTTGCCACCTATTTTTGCCGCCCCACCGCCTTTCTATCACACAGCCTAATTCGCGCAGTACGTTTCCTCCACACCACACCACCACAATTTAGATTCATAATTACCAGCATTAACTCCACATTGTACAGTATTACATAGCATGTCATCTGAATCTTTCAGATAGTGGAATCGTAGCATATGATCACCTCATGCCAAGGCCCCACACAATTACCGCTTTCAATGGCAAGTTTCCACACCAAGCATCATGCCAACATGACATCTTGAGCCACCTTCCGACCTGGACGCCAACTGCAATATGTTCATTTCCGTAAATTCCATTCCATGGCGCGCGTCCCTGACGGCGCGGCGTTCACAAAAAAATCGCGTATATTCCACAACCGGATCCTGTCCCCTTTATACGTCAAAACTCATCCCAATTAAATACATTCTACTTCGAGGTATGTACGCTCCACATCAACGCAGCTCACCACGGTGTGGAAGCAAGGACTCTATACCGCTCCAACAAACCTGATCAGGCAGTTAGTATTATTAGCATCCGTCCCGGTAGCCTTCCAGTTACGTTACAAACAACTTCTAGCTAGTGATAGTGGTCTAGGGCTTAACCTGTAGATCCAGAAAACTCTGCCTCAAAATCAAAAAACCCATTCGCACTCGCAGCTTTCCTCCGATGATTCTCCGCATGCTCACGTCGTATCTGAGCAGCGCGAAGATCTATACTCGTGATTTCCAGTTCGTGCATTGCTCGTCGGACAGCTTTGGAGATTTGCACTTGTTCAGATGCTGCGCGCGAACGGCTGGCTTCGATGGCTTCAATTTGGGTTAGCTGTGTTGTGTTGTTTTAGATGTGATGCGATGTGATAGGAGTGGAGAATTACCTCGTCTTTGTACTTTTGGCCTAGGCGTTCTTTCAGAGTTTCGCGCCGCGTAAAGGGAGGGAGGAAAGGCGCTGTGGGGGGTTTGGGCATTTCACCTAGCGGTTCTTCTGGTACTGAGTGTTTGAGGGATGGAGTGGGAGATGTTGGCGTTGGTGGCGTTTTGATTGCATTGATTGCCCGATAAGGTGAGTGGGACAGGTCACGCATTTTAAAGTCTCCTTCGGGATCTTGGTCTGTGGACTCTTCCTTGGCTGAAGCTGGTGAACGACCGGTATGTGCGTCTTCAATGACTGATTCGGCTTTTAGATGGAAGTCCTCATTAAGTTCAGCTTTAACATATGGAGAGGCAGACTCGGTGGCTGGTTTCTCATCCGGGGCGCGGAGCGAGCGTTGAGAGTGTGCTGGGGAAGCCGGGAGATGTGTTTCTTCATGCGTAGGCTTGACATCTCGAGACAAGGAGCGTTTTGAGGGACGGGGACTGGGAGTCCGACTCCCGCATCGCCTATCACCGCGATGGTCTGAATGGTGACTTCGTGGCCCTGAAGGTGGATGGGGAGAATGCCCTGACTCGTGCTTTACCGGAGATCTCGATGAATACCGATGAACGCTGCCATCAGGAGAAGGTGGCCTGCTGTATCGTCTAGGTGAGTATGAACGACGAGGAGACTTTGTAGGCGAATAGTGCTCCCGACGACGTTCATTTGAATCTACATATTAAGAGTCAATAGCATAACATCCTTTGGGGTGTAAACTTACCTTGGCGTGGAGAATACGGAGCTCTATGCATACTCGATCTCTCCCTATCATCGAATCTTCGTCTATCATGGTGATTCCTGTCATACTCCCGACTCCTCCCCCGCCCTCCATAGTCCCTATCTCGCTCCGAATCGCGGACTCGCCAGCTTCCTCCTCCATGGTAACTACTCCCTCTGCGTGGTGAAACACGACCCCTTCCGCGCCCTCGTCCCCTCCCTGAATGTTCATCGCGCGTCCAAGCCCTATCGTCCCTACGCTCCGAAACCCTTCTGTCAGGCTCCCATCCTCTCTCTCTGGGGCGCTCATCACGGTGGTAGTACTCGCGGTGGGTATCGTTTCGAGAAGGTGAAGTGTAGGTATCTCTTCCTCGAGGCGAACGTGGTGGTGGTGACCGGGGAGGATGATAGCTTCTATCTCTGTCTCTGTCTCGTTCGCGCTCACGGTCTCTGTCATCGCGTCGGGGACGGTAATGGTCTGGTGCGGCCATTGGCACTGGCCTGCCTACATATCGCCTGTCATCTGCAGGCTCAGGCCAGCTGTTTGCTGTTCTGCTGACTTCTGGTTTGGGAGGTAGACCGCTCATGGGGAGTTGCATGAGTTTAGATATTTGTGTCGGAGGGTTTGTGAAGGGTGTATTTAGTGCCGCGGAGATTGAATTCGACCTGACTGGGTTGGTGCAATACTGAGTACTGAGCGTCAGACATGCCTGTTGATCTAGTCCCATTAGCTTCGACGTCTCAGATAGAACGCACCCCTTCTAGAGAGGATGGTATACCTGCGGAATTGGAAGAGGATCTGAGAGCATTTGGGTGCAAGCTTATTCATGAAGCTGGGATATTGCTGAAACAGTACGTCCAGCGCAGCGTCTACAGTCAATCAAATTATGAAACCTTTGAACAGAAAACAAGTTGCTGTAGCAACAGCTCAAATCCTGTTCCAACGTTTCTGGTATACAACTTCTATGAAACAGTTCGGTATCGGTGTGAGTCCTCTGCTCTTATCCCACCAAAACCCAGCCAATAACCGATATCTTCATCACATAGGACATCGGAATGGGAGCCCTATACCTCGCGTCCAAACTCGAAGAATGCCCGCTGCGGATGCGCAACCTCATCAACATCTACGACCTCCTCCTCCAACGCACATCCCACGCCCTCTCGCCCAAATCCAAAGACCTGTTCAAATACGCGCCAATGTCTTACTTCGGCAACACATTCTACGATCTCAAAGACGCGCTAGTCGTAGCTGAGATGCAGATCCTCAAGCGACTGGGGTTTAACGTCCACGTGGTTCTGCCATATGGCACGCTCATAAACTATCTCCGCGTTTTGGGGTTGACGAGTCGGAAGGATGCTTGTGCGAGGGCGTGGGGGTTCCTTAATGATGCGTGAGTGATTCTTGTGTTTTGTATTGTGTCGCATGTTCTGATGGGAACGTAGTATGCAAACGCCCGTTTATGCGTTATACGCAGTCCCAACGATCGTCAGCGCAGCTATCCTCCTTGCTTCTCGTCAACTTGATATAGCATTGCCTTCTTCTCCGCCTCATTGCTGGTGGGACCTTTTTGATGCGCCTTGGGAGGATGTGTGGAGCGTTTGTGGGTACGTCATGCGTTTGTATCGCGAGCGCGCGCCGGAGGAGAGGATGAGGGTGTTGAGATTGGTGGGTAAGAAGGATGTGAGGGGGTGGTTGGAGGAGAATGCTGTTGGGCAGTCTTGATGTGGTCTTGGCGACTTGGGCGGATGTGGTTTTAGTCCGTGCGGCTCTGCACGCTGCGGTTGCCTTATGGATCTGGTCCCTGGGCGGATGTGGTTTGGTTCGTGTGGCTGCGGCTTTGCTTGCTGATCTGCAGGCTGCGGTCGGTAGCCTTATGGTCCGAGATGATCATGCATTTATCAATTAATTGGTCGCCGCAGCTTTAACAAGCCGTTGTCGCCTCCGCGAGTTATAGTCCCGCTCCGCTCGGAAGCCGCTGAGGATGGCGCTGACATCATCTCACCGAGCTGTTGACTGGAGACTTTGACCTGGGATATACCCAGGCTTGCTCTTACCCCTCTCCCCTTCGTTTGTCCTCCCCGCATACACATCTACGTTCAGGAATACCTCAGTTCTACATCGATTAGCAGTACACCCCTGTATTTGAGGATTTTGATTCAAATCGTTCCACGTTTGTATGAGTTGCAAACCTCATTGCAGTGGTATGGTGAAGCTGCACTTTTGTGCACCCATCAGTTCTGCTCGCGGCACCGGTCCTGCCTCGTTTGACGTCCTGCATTTCAAAAGTATAGTTCTCATTGCCCGTTGTCGATTTTTCATAGATGGCGCTAACTCATGTCCACCTAGACACCATTGGGTAGAGATGCTCAACATCCGATCATCACTGAGGAGGAACGACTGTCTTCATTGTCACCTGCCTAGGAGAGACTAGTTCGACATATGTGAGCAGCTACTAGTAGGCTCTTCTTCCCCCCTGCTTCTATGGAGCACATCCAATCTGTCGCAGCACACGTGAGTATGCTTATGGACTTATCCTCTCCATCAGCATTATGCCCCTGAACTCGTCTTGTAACAATCGTTGCATGCTCAGAGCTTCCTGAGTCAAACCTTTTTTTGATTAGTTCCCCAGGATAACAAAAAACGGTCCAACTCTATCAACCCCTTTTGGCTCTACGCCATTTGTCCTGCCAGGTTCGCCGGATCATTCAAGTACGTCCAACCCACCCCAAGTCACTTGGCGGGAGCCCTACGAGCTTCCGGGGCTAGTACTTGATTGTCCATCAATTGTTCTCGACTGTTGTGCACATTGCATATGATTCCGAGTTAGAAGAAAGTCATGTCGACGTAAGGTGAGGCTCTCGTATTGCCGATATCATCATTTTTTTTTCCTTTCCCTCGCTAACGGAGTCTTGAGTCATGAAAGAAATTTTATTTTCGTCAAGGTTATCATGGATTGGAAGTCAGATTGTATAGGTCTGGTACTCAGGCTCATCAAACTTATTAAGTCTCCTAATGTGACTTGATAATTTAGCTCTTCCGGAAAGGGTTGACAGCTTTGGACCCTTGCAATGCCTGTCTTCAACAACCGACACTCAGACTAATTACCGAAAAATGATGATGGCACGGGACTACTACATAGTCTACACCGGGGGATGGCACACCCGGTGAAGATCACCGCTAATACAACTAAAAGGAGCCAGAGCTGCTCATTTGCATACCAGCGGTAGGATGATTCATGCAAATACATTTACTTCGGTTATGAATCAAAGTATACTACTATTTCACAATTTGCCTGTCAATTCACTCAAAGAAGCCATCAGAGAATCCTCATGGAGTACTTGTGACAAAATTAATATTTATGCACGTTGCACATGATCATATCAACAACTGGAACCCTTGCCAGCTTCCAGCGCTACAGAAGAATCGACCCCGGAGCGCCCGAAGTGGTCATATTTGTTCAAAGCGAAGGCGTGCCGTACATTGCCCCATTCGAATTCAGAACCGGGAATCCTTAACATGATCTCATGCTCCCCGTCGACCTCCGTCCACAGAAGTTTGTTCTCGTGATCGCGGACCCGATATCTGCTTGTCATCACCCTCGTTGATCAGATCTCAGAAGAAGCAGTCTCTGTTTAGCTTAGTATCAAGAACACTTCATGTACAGCTAATCCCGCTGGCTAATTTTGCTTGGTTGAACCTTCGTGTACTAGCATCTGATCTTGCTGGCTGGCAGGCAATTTGCGGTGCTCGGTTCCTCTACCCCCCACGCGGTAATCATCAAATAAATCCAATGTTCCATCATTTGCCTCACATGGGTGGACCACCTCACAATTTAATGACAGTGGCCCCTGACTTCCCGACTCCACCGGCCCTTGCCGTTTTCTCTCGCTTTCTGTGTGTCGTGGCTGGATTTGACAGCGCCCGTTATCGTCACTGCCATGCATCCGTCGACTGACTCGACTCTCAATCGGATCACGCAAAGAAGATTATTTTTTTGCGCTCGTTGGAACGACATTTCCTTCCATGAAAACCACATCAGATTTCACTTGGATACTTAGCTAATGGTTTTGTCTCAATCTCAATCGTTGGGTCTATCTCAGGCTGTCCCTCAGCGCACTAAATCTAAGTTTATCGCTGCTATTTGCTCCCATTTCCTTGACCTACGTGTATCTTTCTTGGCGAAGTCCGTCCCGGATCTCTTGATTGAAATCGCATCTATGCAACTTCCTGTTAAATGTGAGCATCAGTTTGTTCTGCTACTAGTATGTGCTGTCTTTGAAAACGTGTATGGCTCTGAGGTGGCCTCAGTACTTTGTTTTCCTGCCCCTCCTACTTATGTCTATCGTTCTGTTGGGGATGCCGTTGCACCTTGGTCGTCATTGCCTACTGAGGTTCTCGTTCGTCGTCTACGCAAGGTTAAGCTTGTTGCCTTATGTGCCTGTATTCACGGACTCCCTTTGCTCGACCGGCCAGCCTTACATCCTCGCTCTCACTCTAAGACGTCCAACAGTTTGGTCTGTCACATCCGCGCTCGAATGTTATACCTCCAAATCGTAGGCACTCCTGTATTATCTGGCTCGCGTATTATCCTTACACCCGTACATTTCCAGTGAGTACCTCGGAATTAATCTCATGTATATTGGAGTCTGAGTATGGCTCTGCTGCCCTTGCCGTTTTCTCTCTTGTCATGCGCTTTCTCTCCTTGCGTGCTGTGACATAACGGAGTTGAGTACTGAGTCTTGCCGTCCTCTCTTTTGTCACGCGCTTTCTCTCCTTGCATGCTGTGACATAAATGAGTCGAGTCTGAAACTCTGGATTGATCTCTATTCCGTCTCTCTTACTAACTTGAATCACAGCGGTACTTTACATCTTCCATGCATCATAACCTGTTGGTCGTGACACTCCAAGCACATTCCTCATCCCTACAATAACGTAAAGCACTGGTAGGTATTTCAGTTATTTCCGCGGCCTGCATACGCCTGAAAC
The DNA here is from genome assembly GCA_016695465.1 of Suillus americanus. Classification (NCBI taxonomy): domain Eukaryota; kingdom Fungi; phylum Basidiomycota; class Agaricomycetes; order Boletales; family Suillaceae; genus Suillus; species Suillus americanus. Next base: position 537,874 of record MU177900.1, read on the forward strand.
ACACCTTTCAGGAAATTGGCGATGAGCAGGTCCCGTTTTGTCATGTCTACAAAGATGTTATGTGTGCCTCACATTTGCTTGACAATTACCACACTGCCTTGAACTGTCTCTCAACGCCCGCTCATGCTGGACATTCTTCTGAGGTGGCTCGGAGGAATCGAAGGCTCCGGTCTCTCGATGTACATCGTATACTTTCCATCCATGGTTGCACTGGATCCGGGCACTCTGTTGAAGGTGCGACGAAGGTGGCGACGCCTCATTACAGGTCCTGCTGTTTTACCCAATAGTTGACGTCAAGGTTGTTCAGTTTCGGCACTGTCGGGGGCCACTCCACCCTGTCTCTCACTGGAATAGGCACCAGGAAGGGCCAGTGGTAGCCTGCTCCGTAAAATATCCTTTTCACTAGTTGCATGAATCGCTGGTGGTGTTGTCAGTCAGGCGTTATTGACCAAGTTTCCATCCTGAAGATTCAGATGTTCCAATTGACACAACCTATGCTGACACGATGCTGAGATAATCTTTCCCGCAGAAATTTTGGTAGAGAAAATTATATTTGCTGCCTCCCCCACTAAACGTGGGAGTCGGGAATTACTACCATCGTGCTTGGTTTCGGTCTTGTCAGGACTCGGTGTCGACACTGCGACCGTCCACCGTCAAAAAGGAATGACCGACGTCAGCAGGATTCGAACCTACGCCCTCAAAGAGGAACAGATTTCTAATCTGTCGCCGTAACCACTTGGCTATGACGCCATCGGAGTTTATACAACGACATGTAAATCATTACCAATTATTTTCCTTGAATCTTATCTTTTCCAAGTAAAAGTTGTATGTATCGTCTTATTTTCGCATCCTCAAGGTAAGGTGAGCACACAAGGCTGAATTGTTGAACTGATATACAAGTTTTGTGCAGGTTGGATGCTCTCTCTTTGTTGGGTTCGACCTGAGCGTTCCCGCACAAATCACGGTTCCTTTCAACCGGTACACTTTTACCCGAGATGTTTGGAATCGTTTTTTGTGCAGTAGCCTTGCACATATTGCTCACAGATATCCTTTCTCCTGCACCGGCTACTTCTGGCACCTTCAATTGCGAAAAACGGCCATACCACCTCTCCATTTCTTCCAGCTGCGAGAATGCGCCGAGTTCACATATCGGACCATCTGGCCTTCGAAGTTCGGGGTGTCCTGAAAGAAGAGATTCCACAGCCCTGCCCTTTGCCTCGTTGCACCTTCAGTTGACTAGCAATGTCGTCACATGAATGTTGTGGTGCTGGTCAATGTCAATGGTGCTTCGTCTTCAGGGAACCGGTGGAATATGTTCTGCCTGTTCATATTTCTCGAAGGTTGTGGATGGACGGCTCGGAATGAACGAATAACCGGCAAATTACACGGTTGGATCTTTATTCGTCCATGCGAGCGCAATTTTCCAGATCATTGTTGTCCCTGCAACTCCTTCCTCAACTCGTTGGCAACCTCAACGACGTGTTCGCGAGTCGGCAATCACCAGTTAGCCAACGCCTTTTGGCTGGCGCACTGGCCAGTGTCCCTCGCTCTGACCTAGTAAGTTATGTTTGTCATAGAAGTTATTCGAGTGATTGAATAGTTGTGCAGCTCATTAGTGAAGAAACACTTAGTTCGGTCTCTGCTTTTCAGGAGGTGCGTTGCGCTTCCATTGTCGAGTTAATCATATACTATGATGGAGATGTTGAAAGTCTGGGGCGTCGGAGACCCGATTGTATCGCGGTGTATCTTGACCTTGATGTCTCTTGGTCGCGTCAGGACCGCCACGACTACAAGAAGTGGGCGCTGTGTATGGAGTACCACATACCTCGTATTAGAGGACTTGCCGCAGGAATCTCAAACTCGGTTTCGCCTTCTGATTAAGTGCATAAACTGGCTATCGGATGTTTCGATGGCAGTGGACATCTCGCGTTGGCTCTGGTCTAGGAGAAGACGCTTACAACCATGGTATATGCAACGGCGGTACGTTGCTCGCGTCCATTCTCAGTCACGATTCAACTTCCTTCTGACAAAGAACTTTTAGTACACCCCATTGGCAGCATTGATACTGTAGAATCTCAAGATGCCTAGGACTGTGGTCTCATCCTGTTATGCGGCGGGCGGGATATAGTATTCATCGTCGAGTGCCCCGAACTTATATATGTCTTGATTTTTCAAACACGTGACCAACGCGTCGCGATCGGCTCTGTTTATCGGCGTGCAAATTTGGTGCAAATAAGGTTCAAACTTAGAGTATAAATATCTCGTGTCGCACTGATATTCCTCAGTCAGTCCCGCCATTATCGTCATTTTACGCTCGCCAGCTTATCTTTACGATCCTCCATTCATTTGCCAATATGATCTCTACTACTACCCTGACTCGTGCCGCCCGTGTTGCCTTCCAAGGCTATCTTACAGCCGCTTTCTTCAAAAAAATCGTCGTCGACCGTACTATCGAGGTCGTGTCCAGATCAGAGAAGATCTCCATTAGCCTTGTTACATCCACTGTCTGCTCCTCGACAGCCGTTCTTCTCATAGCCACCACCAAAGCTGCTCAACAATTCCTCAGCGACGACTTCCAACGCATTCCCGCTCACAAGGACATCGACGATGCCGCTGAGCCCAACGCGCCATTTGCTGGCGGTAGAGTTGCGGATGCTATCTCAACAAACAAGGCTTTCGGAACACCAGCTCAGCCATCCTCGTCGCGTGCAGTGATTGAATCAACTGAACCCGCCTCCGACGGTCCCATCGAAGGCTTATCGACAATTGATTCTGACACGACACTCATAGCCCGCGATGAAGACTTGGCTAAGGACGGTTTCTCTGGTGATCGCGTCTCAGACACTACAGACCTTGACTCGGAGTCGTTTGCTAATGAAAGCACTTTCTATGAGGTAAGAATCAGCGCGTTTCTTTCTGACTTTCGTCGACTAATGTCTGGATTTATAGGATGACTGTCAGGCTACAGCGCAGTGCCTTACAGACGACGAACCGGAACACACCTTGCATGCCGAACATGACTATCAGACTATCAACGATCTAATCCAAAGAATGTCAACTCTGTCTCTCGACGATGTACCGTCTCATTTATCAAGTCTCGACAATGTACCTTCTCCCATTTCGACTATTTTTCTCGACAATGTACCCTCTAACATTTCAACTATCTCTCTCGACGATGTAGCCTCTCACACTTCAACTATTTCTCTCGGAAATGTAGCTTCTCCCATTCCAACTATTTCTCTCGACGATGTACTCTCTCACTTATCAACTCTTCCGCCACAGCAGACTCTATACGCCCACACTATTGGCACCCTACCTGATCCGTCTCAGCGTTCGGAGCTTCGGTCAACACATGCCCTAGATGATCGCACTATCGCCAACCTACTCGGAACTCCTTCCGATTCTCAGTCATCGAAATGTCAGCCCCAACCCACCCTAGTACAAGACTGCCCTATCGACGACCTAATTCGAAGACTGTTAGATCTCTCTCTCGACGATGGTCTCTCTCAATTAATGACATTTGGGCCGCATCACGCTCTACACGGCCAACCTGTTGATGCGTTACCCAACGACACAAAAGTTCTTGCTCTCGACGACAGCCTTGCTATCAATACGCTACCAAAAAACGCAGACACTCTTACTCTTGACGACAATCACGCTATCGCTATCGACCCTCTACTGCAAAAATCAGCAGCTATTACTCTCGATGACGACCACGCTATCGCTACTGACGCTCTATTTCCAGTGCAAAAGTTAACAGCTCTTATTCTTGACGGCAACTACGATATCGACACGTTACTCAATAACACAAACGCTCTTGCTCTCGACGACAACCACCCTATTGACGTTCCACTGCAACAATCAGAAGCTCTTACTCTCGGCTTCGATGCCTCTCAGTCACCGAAGCTTCAGCTACAACACATGCTACATGACAACACTAACGTCGACACGTTACTCAATAACACAAACGCTCTTGCTCTCGACGACAACCACGCTATTGACGTTCCACTGCAACGATCAGAAGCTCTTACTCTCGGCTTCGATGCCTCTCAGTCACCGAAGCTTCAGCTACAACACATGCTACATGACAACACTAACGTCGACACACTACTCCACAACACGAGTGCTTTTTCCCTCGACGACGGTTCATCTCAGTCATCGGAACTTCAGCTGCAGTCCACCCTAGACGATACTATCGACATGCTGCTGCAAAAAATGAACGCTCTTTCCCTCGACGATGATCCCTCTTGGTCACAGCCGCGGCACATCCTATACGACGACACTATCGATGATAGTAGTCCTCGACACTTGCACCGCAAGACTTCCTACGCTACGACGCCACCAACACCCTACTCCGAAATACCGAACCTCTTACTTATGATAGTCGCTCTTAGTACTCGGAATTTCGACTACGACACACCCTACACGACGATGCTATCGACACCGTACTTCGGAATGTGGAACCTGTTGTTCTCAACGGTAGTCCCTCGCAGTCGCCAAAAATTTAGCCACAACGCATCCTATTAGCCAGTGAACTCCCCACGATGTCTACGAATGGTGAGTAGCTCATCCATAATCTCCTCCATTACTAACGTCTCGATGTTATAGTCCCCTATGACCAAACTCGTCAGAGGTCGACGCATCCAACATCTCCGGTGTCAGAGTCCCCTACGACCAATCCGGATGATACCTAATGGCCTCCCTCGCTATCCCCTACGACTGGATTTTCCACGAGGTTGCAGGCCCTCCACGCTTACTACATACCCAATATAGCGCAAGTCTTCGATGAGCCAGGTCCCCTACGACCAAATCTCGACGACGCACCAAGTAGCACAACGGTCTCCTTCACTGTCCCCTACGACCTGGAAGTTGACGGCCATTGCCCACAGTCTTAGAGTCCTGCGCACTAGTAGTACATCTAGCAGACCAACTTGATCCCTTCGCAATTTCTTCACTACCCGTCAACTACCCATACTACAGAGTTTTTCGATTTGTGTTCTCTTTCATTGGTACGATCATGGACTGTCCATTTAGTTTACTTATGCAATCTATGTTTATTTCGTTCTTGTCTTGTTCCCGTCTATGAATACAATTTTCTTGCATGTTCTGAAGGCGAGACATTTTTGAGGCTCAGTACATTCCGTTACCAAGGCCGCAGTGGCTATCGCATTGCAAGATTGTTCTATTGAGAGAACCGATTTCCTTCATTTTTCCAACGATGCTATTCCATGCGTAGCTGTTAGTTTTCGCGTTAGCAAGCAAAAATTCAGATCTATCGATCAGTAATGATATCTGGTTTTTACAAATAGTAGCAATGGTTGCGCGAGGTTATTTGGGCACAACACCGAAGGGTTTGCAACCTGAAACATCGTTTCGAACCTATGCAGAAAGTTCAGAATGAGCCTCGATACATTAATGGGTGGACCACAGCGGTTCACAGCACAGGATTGTTTCGACAATTCTGCCAGAATTGAAAGTAATGCGTCGAGTAAAGTTTCACTGGCAACAGAATAATGCATCTCAAAGGGCAAGAACGAGACATGCATGGGCCGCCAGAAGGGAGTGGAGGTCGGGTGCGAGTGTAGTCGAGCAGTAGAGAACTTGTGAGTCCTGCACGGTAGTACGAAGCAAGAAAGGTGAGAACCGGAAAAGTTGTATCGCCGCGTAGAATATAACGAGCTGCCCGTTTGCCAGGGGTCACTTTATGCATGACTGTGATGGACGATCATCGTAGTAGATGTGGCAGTATTTCGTGCCTGAGATCGTACGGTTTCCCAAAAACCACTGCAGTCGGACCTGATGATATCATTGTAAGTAGCAGATAAACAGCACTGGTAATGACTCACGCTTCCCTGGCAGAAGTAACGATGTCAGCATGACTCTGCCTAGAATCTGTGGTTTCGGAGTTGAGAGATGTCATTTTACGACCACCACAATGAGAACGCGAGGGCACAAACTTGCGGCATTTTCGGATGTAGGATGACTGCGAATATTGTTGAAAACACTTGCATGACATCTTGCAGCAGAACGGTTAAGCCCATGTCACTTGTTACAAGTGACTGTTCATATAGTTTTGTTTTGGCATGTATAACATCTCTGGTAGTATATCGGATAGTACACCCGCCTGTCACGCGGGAGAGCGGGGTTCGACTCCCCGCCAGAGAGATTTTTATCATGTGGCGGACCTTTTGGCGGAAGCACATACATACAACTCGTGGTGTAGCATCGTCGACAGGATATTTCCTTGGTGTCAGAGGTGACCATCATGGCCACCCGATGCTGAATCGTGTAAAGCGCTTCTGGAGGCATTTCGGCGATTCAACGTTCAACATCGAAGCCGATTACATAGGCATCAGCAAATATTGAAGTATCCAAAAGGTATTCGTGGCACGCTCAATAGGATCGCTCAGGACTCTTCCACCATTCAATATTGTAACGAACTACTGCAGATTTAACGATTCACGTTTCTAAATCTTTAGCCATAGTTCAGCGCGCCGTGTCAAAAGTTCCGTCTTGTCATGTCGGCAGTGCTCTCATGAGCAAGGCGCTTATGGCGGCAGCGGTCCTCCTGCAACCGAGTCACCGGATGAGCGCTTAGTTGTCTTCAAAGCTTCCACTGCGCCCCACCACCGTCCAGATTCCAGCGAGCTTTCCACAGCACTAGAACCAACATTTATCACCTAGAGATTTCTATCACTCCACGGTAAGTACTGGTGCAGTTCGAACATTTCGCTGCCCAACTAATCACCGTTTTGAAGGATTACTACGCCAAATTGACGCCAAAACATTGTTTCTTAACTTCAGTAGCCTATAATCCTTGATTCAACGTTCTCGTAAGTCGCGAGGCGCCCCTCTTCTATGATTTCTAACTGTCGTACCCCACTAGTGCTTCTCGGAGTTTATTCCACTTATCTGTATCACCGTAATTATCATCCCTTTCCAAGGAGTCAATGTCAGCATAACCATCTTTTATTCACCCTCTTGTTCTCTGATATCATCAACAGTTCTTTTATATGTCTGATGGAGCTTGGGAGAAGTTTTCCCAGGTCGCTGTGAAGGGTGCCGAACACGACTCTCGTGAACGCCGTCCCCATCCTAGATGTTTGGAAGGGACCCGGGTGGTCCTTCTTAATCACATTTATGGATTATCAGACACCAAAGAGAAGAATCGACTCATCTGGCTGCATGGCACAGCCGGCGTTGGAAAGTCTGCTGTTGCATTCACTGTAGCTGAAAGAATGAGAGGCCTGAAAATGACCAAGGAGACGAAAGTGGAAACGCGGCTCGGTGGAACATTCTTTTTCTCGCGCAAGCATACGAAACGCCGCACGACTGGTTATTTCTTTATGACGCTTGCTTACCAGTTGGCCATCAATTTTCCTAGCGTCCAGCCAGACGTGAACAGAGCTATCCTCAAGGATCCCTCCCTTCTAGACCCCGACAAGTCACTTCGCAAGCAAATGGAGGGGTTGTTTCTGCAACCTCTGCGGAAGCTTCAATCCAGACTATGCGAGTGTCCGCCCTTGACATTCGTTGTTGACGCCCTTGATGAATGCACACACGAATCCTCCAATGAATACTCATCCGAATCCAGGGATGAAGGTGATTCTGAAAGCGAACTTACCGAACTCATTTCTCTGCTCGCCCAAGTTCTTCGCGATCCTGATTTGCCTTCGATCCACATTCTAGTCACGAGTCGCTCGGAAGCGCACATTTGTGAAGCTATGCAGAACGAAGATGTGCACCCGCTGTTGTGCGAGATACCAGTGAAGATTTTTGGGGAGGGTGTTGTTGGTACCATCTCGCTAGACGGCGTAGATGTTGACGAAGATATCTATCGTTTCTTGGAGCATTCCTTCGGTAAGCTACGAAGTCGCTCTCCCACCTTCCCGCAGCCAACGAAGGATCAAATTGAGAAGCTGGCGATCCGAGCGGGCAGACGTTTCATCGTGGCGTCTACAATGATGAAGTTTATCGATGATCGACACAACGATCCCCGTGACCGGCTTCATCTCATGCTCGAGCTAACAAGTGAACTGCTACCGGGAACGGAGGTGTACGAGTTATACGACCGTATCCTCTCCACATGTGCTGACCCGAAGCGGGCATACCTGCACTTGTCCGTTGTTGCTGCCCTTACAGACCCTCTATCGATCTCACAAATCTCGGAACTTCTTGGCCCTGGTCAGGGCAGGGACGTTTGGAAAGTGCTGGTGCAGCTGCGGTCTGTCATAGATGTTCCTCACGACAGCAGTCTCCCCGTGAATATCTATCACTCGTCCGTTCGTGACTATGTTTCCCACCGCTCAAACTGCAGTCTCTATATCACTTCACCTCACTCCCTACTCGCACGTTCTTCTCTCCGCTTGATGATGCAAGAGCTTCCAGATCGCTCAGCCCTGTTGGATGCACTCTCAGCATTGAAGAAGCAGAGTGAAGCTATGAAACCCCACGACCCCAAGAATCTAGCACACTCGTTATCTTTCATCGTCCAGCCGCCGGAGCCAACGCAAGTGCTTGTAACTCTCCTATGGCTTCGGGGAAATCATAGTCCAGAGTTACAATTCTGGTTAGAAACTTTGGACGGGCGTGCCTGGCTGGAAACGCTGGACGGGCATGCTTGGCTGCAGACTCAAAGAGGGAAGGACTGGCTGCAGACCCAAATGTCGCAAAGCTGGTTGGACATCTCCGACCGGCTACAGACCCAGCGCGGGCAAAACTTAATAGTCTCCCGTAATAATCAGATTATAGCGGAAGGGAGTCAGTCATTACTTTTATATGAAAACTTACTGCAAACTTCGCTGCGGAACCAGTCTATGCAGAAACCGCTCAAAACCAGGTCCGAGAAAACATCGCTGCCGCTGCCAACCTCGCTGCAGAGCCAGCTTATGCAGAAACCGCTGCAAAACAGGTACGAGCAAACATCGCTGCCGCTGCCAACCTTGCTGCAGAGCCAGCTTATGCAGAAACCGCTGCAAACCAGGTCCGAGCACACATCGCTGCCGCTGCCAACCTTGCTGCAGAGCCAGCTTATGCAGAAACCGCTGCAAACCAGGTCCGAGCGCACATCGCTGCCGCTGCCAACCTTGCTGCAGAGCCAGCTTATGCAGAAACCGCTGCAAACCAGGTCCGAGCAAATATCGCTGCCGCTGCCAACCTCGCTGCGGAGTCAGTCTGTGCAGAAACCACTGCAGACCCAGCCCAAGCAAATTCCGCTGCCGACTCGCAGTAGGAACAACTGGCTGCAGACCCAAGAGGGGAAGCACTGGGTGCAGAGCCATGTGGGGAAGGACTGGGTGCAGACCCAGGGGGGGCAAGACTGGCTGCAGACCCAATGTGGGAAGGACTGGCTGCAGAGCGGTGGAGGGAGGCACTGGGTGAAGACCCATGGCGCACCGGACTGGCTGCAGACCAAAGGCGGGCGACAGTGGCTGCAGACCCTCGGCGGCCAAGACTGGCTGCAAACCGAGCACGGGCAAGACTGGCTGCAAACTGAGCACGGGCAAGACTGGCTGCGGACCCACGATGGACAAGACTGGCTGCCGACTCGGGGTGGGAACGGCTGGCTGCAGACTCCAATGGCGCGGAACTGGCTGCAAACCCCAGACGGGCGAGACTGGTTGCAGACCGCACAAGGTCAAATGTGGCGGTTGACAACTGCCTGGGTGGCAATGGAAGAATTTTCGGGCACATTGGACGCAAGTAGAGAGTTCATAATCGCCCCAGAATTGCTTTCACAACCAGCTTTTCAAGTCATTCAGCAGTTCAAGAGCTTGCCGGATTTCTTAATGTTTCCTGTGTTCTTGGCGTTAAGGCACCAGAATCATTCCACCACCTTTGCATTAACACAAGGTCACCTCTCACCAGATATAGAAGTCATCCCTGCAATGAAGGTCTTTTCTAATTTCGCAAACAAAGCACACGAACGAAGTCAATCACATTCCGATGTTCTCAATTACGCATGTCAAAACTGGGCCGTCCATATCTCGCTAGCTCCGGAGCCATGGGACGAGAACCTTGCCCATATATTCAAGTCTTTCTGGAATCGTCATCTCCTCAACTGGTTCGAGAGACAGTGGTGTGTGAAGGATCTGCAGTCTTGTCTAACCGTTTTATCTGAAGGCGAGAAGCTTGCAAAGGTACGTATACACTGTTCACAATGATTTCCTCCTAGACTCGCAAGCTGACCTACACATACAGGAACATCTCCAACCCGCAGGTCATCTCAATAACCGGTTTGAAGCTGTCGGGTTTTCCAAGAGCGAGAAACCTGCAAACGTACGTGTGCTCAGTTGGTTTTTCCTAGACTCGCAAGCTGACATACGCACAC
>MU177900.1:548458-574708 GCA_016695465.1 Suillus americanus
TCCGAAGGCGAGAAACCTGCAAACGTACGTGTGCTCACAGTGGTTTTTTCCTGGACTCGCAAACTGATTTACACACATAGGAATGTCTTCTCCAGACACCAGGTCATCTCAATGACCAGTCTGAAGCTGTCGGGTGTATGCAGCATGTCGTGCTGTCTTGTGTCACCCTTCTTCGCATGTTCAAATGTTAAACAATATGTGACATGTGTGGCAGAGTCTGCTACCTTCTTTCGATTATCTTGCTTCATAGATTGTCTGTACTATCATGATGTACTTGATACTATTACTGCTGTGCTTTTGAGCATGTAAACCGAGTTATTCGCAAAAACAAAGATACCGTACAGTGCCATTGACGACGAGTTATATGCACCAGCGAAGATCTCTGTCGTAGAGGAAAAATTACAACTTCGGGAACGGGGGTTGGAGGCAGGCTGAGGATGAATGTGTGAGGTACCAGGAGACGAACATTTGAATACACGTTGCCGTCGAGCGATAGATGAGTGACTTTAAGGTAGACAAAAACACTGCGAAAGCGAACGCGAACACAAGCACAAGAGTACGTGAGAGACGCATGAAGCTCGAAGTTCTGCAACTGAAGGTACGCCGAGCTGAGACGAAAATATTGCAATGCAGCAGAAATTACACACCGACATAAATGAAGACCATCCCCCGTTCGAGCGACACTTTCGTTTTCACAGCGTGTGTAGCACGGTTGAATACTCCAGGCCGCGGCATTCGTACATGTACAGTCTATGGACTACTATGATGTGACAGTGACTGCCCTCCGAAGCGTGGTCGGTGCGTAAAAGATGTACAATCCTTACACAATTCAAAGAACTAAATCACGGTTACACACGCCAGATGAACCGTTATATTTGCATTGGTACTGATCCAATATGATAGCAAGTAGATAAGAAAATTAAATCAGAAACATCAGTCGCTCAGTATCGCTTGTACCACGTTTGCAACTCTCAGCTGGCGGAGATCGGTATATGTCTTGTAAAACAGTCAGGATGCGGGCGATGGATAAGTGGGACAAACAAACCTGGCCACATCCGACAAAAATAATTGGCTGGCCTGTCACATATGTCATCGAGAGCGCTGCACCAACCTATGTACGAGTCAGATGTCATTGCTGCGGCAGGGGAACAAACCACGCACCTTGTCATCCACAGTATCCCACTTGGTCACCAGCATACCGTCGATGCCGCGCCCTTTGCCCGAACCGGATGCAGAAGAAAAGTCACGAAGGGCGCGGTCGAACTTAGTTAGCTGGTCGACAGCCTCATTGCCAACGAGCGCCTCGCCGACAAAGATTATCTTGTCTGGGTTGTTCGCGGCAACAAGCTGTGGAATTTATCAACGAAGTTCCAAGAAGCTTCTACGATGCATCATACCTTGGCAAGTGCACGCATGAGGGGCTGGCAGAAAATGATTCATAAGGATCGTGACAATAATAGTGCTGGTTTGCATACCTCGTTGTCTTGCATGCGCCCAGCTGTGTCGATTAAGACGACATCAAAGTCGTTATCTTTGGCTGGGTACGAATGCGTAAGTTGAAAATGCACTTTGAACAAAATTCTTTACCATATGCGATAGCTTCTTTGGCGATTCCCGCAGCATCCTTCCCGTACCCTTTCTCATACAGTTCAACACGGCCTTTGCTATTCGTTGCGCCGTTGACGCCAAGCATGGAAAGATTGCGCACATGTACGCGAAGCTGTTCAACCGCACCGCTCCTGCACGGGATGATCAGAACAAGTGCAATTTGAGTAATACTAACGAGGCTCTCTTACCGGAAAGTGTCACAGGCTGCAATGAGCACTCGCAAGCCGTTCTGGATGAGCCAGAAACAGACCTTTGACAAGTTTGTGCTCTTTCCTACGCCATTCACACCCACAAAGGTGATGCTATAAGGCATCCTTTGTTGAGCGGAAGGCAGGGGGGAAGAAAGTTTAGTCCTGATTGACAATAACAGGTCTGTTGAGGTCTTGGGCGTCAGAATACGCGTGAGCGAAGATGACAGTGCCGTCCTAACAGCGTTACTGGTGGCTGAGATTGCGTCAGAGCACGACAGATAAAGATGCGAGACAACATACTTTGAAAACCTCCAACTTTCTTCCCCACAAGACTCTCCCCGACACCTTCGCAAACCTTATCCGCAATTTCCATGGCCACATTTTTCTTCATAAGGTGTTGTTTCATCCCCTCCAGAACAGGCTTCAAATCCTGTTCGGTTAAGATTTTGGAGCCTGTCAAACGGGAGAACAAAGAACTCAGAGCACCCAATGAGCCCGATGGCTGCTTTGTACCCTCATTCTTCAAAGCACGGGTGACAGCATCATTTGCCTCGTCATCCTTTCCACCAAAGTCCCAATCTTTGACTTCATATAAGCCATCCCTTGTCCTAGTTCCGAGAGAAGCTTTATCTACGAGGGCTTGCAGGTCATGCGATAAATGACCATTTGTGCCGGAGTCAGGCCTGTCGGTACTAAAGTCCAAAGAGGCCATTTCCGTTTCTGACGGTGCCGATTCACCCCATTTCCGCTGCGCCTTGCCTTTCGCCCTTTTGCTCGTTGACTCAGAGCTGGATGGTGTAAAACATTGGTTCGAATTAAAATGATTTGCGCACTTACTCTGAAGCTGGCATGCTGTCCCGGCCACTTTCCGACTCCACCCTCGTCACACCTCGCCCTCCCCTTCGGCCACCCCGACCACGCAGTCTGTTTTTGAGTGCTTGTACATTCCGAGCTATCTGTTGCTCATCCTGCACTGCAATCGACGATTCGGAGGGAACTGGTGGTCACTTGAGAATATATGCGTGACGTTATTGAATGAAAAACTCACCTGTACTGAGGTCGTCAGAAGGAGGACTGGGGTCGGGCAGAGCTGGAGCCACTTGTCTATAGCGAGACTTCCGCTCCTGCAGCCTTGGAGTGAGCAAACACAGCGTATGTGCGAAAACAAGGACGCACCTGGGCAGCTTTGTCTTCGAATCCCTTCAAGAGTTTGTCGAACACACCATCCCAGCCTTCAAATGCTTTTGCAAAGTTCCACGCTTTGGAAGAGTCGCGCGCAGCAGCTGACACGAGTTTCCCACTTTTTATAGCATGCAGCGAAGCGACGAAAGTAGCCAGGAATGGCTCGAATAGCTTTATAAACAGTGCTTTAAGCGCAGCTAGCAGGTCATCCACGTAAGTTAGTTGAAGAATGCGGTGATATGCAACCTGTATTTCTGAATATCAGTCGAGAGTTACTCCAGCAGCATGGACAGCGGACGTACCACAAAAATCAGCTCTAGATCATTAAAGAATGTCCACTTCACTGCGTATCCGTCCTTCTCGTATTTTTCCTCGGCTGTCCGCCCTTCGATCAGGGCTTCACGTATGAGAGAATTTACGGGAGACGAGGGAGAAGAAGCCAAGTGAGATGCCTCCGGGGTAAAGGAGCGCGACCATAATACAATGCCTCCTGCAGCTGATAGTGAGGTTCAGCTGCTTCAAAACGATTGTTAGACGGACCTTTGTGCGAGATCGAGCAGTGGTCCAGCATGGTCGAGTGTAATGCACGTCACACCGAACACCGCATCATAACTTCAATTGATTACATAAGCCAGGTTTGGCGCATTGCGAAATGGATTCAGACTTGACACAAATCGGCTTACCTATATCGATGAAGTTTTGAAGCCAGCTTGCTGCTCAAATAGCAGCCAAGTGGCGACGACAACAGCCTGGAATAGTCTGATGGCCAACCCACACGGCGGGTAAGATGCAACTTGAAGTTGGTCTGTTTTTCTGCCTGTAACCAGTACTTATGATACGAAATTCACCTCGTGGACCGTGGTCAGTATTTTTGTCACTGACGTTCTCAAGGATCACAGTATCTGCAGACAACGGGGACGTTTGGGGCTTCAGAGGCTATCCGGTGCGCGCATTTACTCTGTTCATAGACTTCATTCCTTGACCCAGCCTGATTGTTGAACGCCTCACGTCACGCCCAGGCCAGTGTATATCCCATCCTACGCACTGCTAGTTTCCAAGGTCAATGCTTATTGTACGACAACTCTATGCAAACGCTAACCAAACACTGGCATAGTTCACTCATCCACGAACTTGTTTTGCATGCGCTGATTCCAACATCCAGGACTCTATATCACCAAGTTTGGGCATAAATAACAGCATGAGGGTGCAGTACGTTGATAGGGATGCTACTTCTGCAGGTGCCGTCGTCATGGCACGGCGGCCAGAGGCGCTGATATCATATGTCACCCGCTTCCAATCCCATTAACTTGGCTTCCACTGTGCGACGCGCTGCCATGCTGGAACATAGAAGTGACAGCCATGGGCTTTTCCTTGCATAATTGGACAAGCTATAACCCATTTTAGGAACCGTGATCACTGCGAGTTGCTGAAGCAGCTCCTTTTGTTGTTGATCGAATTTTCAGGGGGAAGATAGAGTGTTCGAAGTCGCCTGATTTTATCAACATCGCTATCGTATGGTCATAAGTAGTGGAAATCATAATGCATCTACCACTGCTTACTATGACCATACGATAGGAGATGAGGGGACATAATAGAAAACAAGCGGAATAGAAACAGTTAGCTTTGTGAACATCGCTATTGCATGGCCATAAGGTGGTATAGCTCTAATGCTGCTTTACTATGACCATACGATGGGAGATGAAGGGGCAAATATATTTCGAGCATTTAGCTTCCTGCATGTTTCCTGGAGGCGATGATGATGTTGTCAATGTCGTTATTCGGTGAACAAAGAAGCTTCCGCAAAACTTAGCAGCAGACCTGAAAGGGAATTGAATCTGCTGTCTCACAGCCCAGTGCGAAAGTTGCCTGCACAGCTCTCACGGTGCAGGTCAGAGATTCAGAGTGTGCGAACATGAGGAATAACTGTTCACGAGCATATCCCCGATGGCCGTATGCCAGGCTTTGGCTCCACAGAGGCGACAAAAGAACAACATACATGAGCTCACTGTTCATGATATCCAGAGTCCAACAGATCGGTTACTAGTACATAAATCCTCGCGGATGAACACCATGTACCAATATCAGACATCCGACTCGAACACAAATGTTCAGTAAACATACACGAAAAATAATGATGATAAAATTAAATCTTCCTGCCACTCCCAACGTCCACACTACGTCGTAGAGGTCTCAACGGGGGTAAAGGTTGTGTATCCGCAACATTCCGGACAGAATCTGGCCGTGGGCGCGTCATTGGGGCAACGGAGAGCTTCCACAGATCAGCATACGCGTCCTGTAAAGTATCTACTGCGCGGGAAGGCTGCATGGGGTATGTGTTTTGCATCATGGGTGCGTAGTTGGTTTCGATAGGAAGGGGAGATGTGGATCTATAGTTGTTCCGAATATCGAATTTGCCTGCGTCACGGGACCAGAACTCTTGTGAGCTGCCGATACTTGATACCCTGCGCGCTGCATTTCCCATTACTACGGATTCATTCGAACCCTGGTAGCCAGGGCGCCGAAGAGGCTGCAGCGGTTTTTCTAAACTGTAACGCACAGATTGCTCCTCTGACCCCCCCACCCCATCTGGGAACTTCATATCCGACATGGCAGGACTCGTGTGATACGAGTCTTGTCGTAGTGGTAGGGGAACGTGATAATGCACGGGCGAGGGGACGATTTCTACGCCGGAGTCTAGGCGGAGGACGGGTAGCTCTCCCCGTTTGATAGTTTCTGCGAATTGGGAGGAGGGTGCGATATGTTTTTTGAGTCGGGCGCGACGGCAGAGGATGAGACCGAGGATGAGCAATATTAGGAAGACGACTCCACCAATGACGCCGCCTGCTATGGCGCCGACGTTGATAGTTGAGGCGGAGGAAGTTGTTAAGCTATTGGTCGTATTGCCCGATGATATTGATACTGCCGCAGCTGTTGAATATGATGCGGTTGGATCAGATTGGAGTGGTGCGGGTGTAGTAGACGATGGTGTGTTAGACGATGGTGTAGTAGACAATGGTGTAGTAGACGGCGGTGTAGTAGGCGACGGTGTAGTGGACGATGGTGTAGTAGACGATGGAATAGTAGTGTTGCCTGTTTCGGTGGAAGACGGGGTGGAATACGAGGAGGAGGAGGGAGAGGAAGTGCCGGAGGGGTCAGTGGTGCCGGAGGTGTAAACGGAAGTAGTACTAGAAGAGTAGGAGGTTCCTGTATTAGGAGAACTCTGAAGACGTCCTCTGTTTAACATATTTACTGCAGAGCCGACGTCGAGAGGTTAATAGCGCGAGTTGTTATGCACGAATACACTGCTAAAACTCAACCCATATCAAACACACATTCAAAGACACCAAGCGAACACTCACAATCGACAAAGACCAACACAAGTAACGCCCTGCATCCAAAGCCAATATGCTCGGAATCCCAGTAGGCTAGGCTAGTGGGAGGAAGAAACGAGCAGCACCAGGCAGCACCAGGGCAATCAAAAGAGAAAAAGACAAAAAAAGCGCTGAAGGGTGGAGTAAAAAACACCCCACTTGACAATGACATGTGAGTGTAGACACATCACATCAGAGTTTATCCAAGGCTGTACATGAGATTCAGATGCGAGGTAGCCGGCACGCACGTACGCGTGATCAACGCCTCTGTTACAAAACCATCCAGTACCCAAGGCTAAGAATAAGCAAGGCCAATTGTTAGAGCTCCGCGAACGACATCACTGGCAGCATCAGTTTTGCGGTGAGCTGACATGACTGCGCTTTCCATCGCTTTCCGTACTAGTCGTATTAGTAGTTGTGCGCCTATCCGAGTCGGTATCCGGGCTTTCTCATCTACTGTTAAAGCGTCCAAGATGAAAGTCGTACCTGTTCTCGTTAGCGCAGATAATTATGCATATCTCCTCATCGACGAGCCGAGCGGGAAGGCTGCAGTGGTGGATATATTAGACGTGGAAAAGGTACAGGCTGTAGCGGACAAGGAAGGCGTGAGCATCGTCGCTGGCATCACCACACATCACCATCAAGATCACAGTGGTGGAAACAAGGCATGTCTGTTCCCGAAATCACTGATTCAAGTTGTACTGGCCACTAACATTTTGTTACATTAGACACTGGTGGGTAACGTGCTCCCTTGATATACAATCGATGCTGTAAAGTTCACCCTCGGTCCATTAATCAAGGTTTCTACGTATCCTAGTATCCCCGTTTATGGAGGCTTTGACGTGCCTGCTAAAACTGACCTCGTTGAAGATGGTGGCGAGTTTACTGTTGGGGATAACATACACGTTCGGTGGGTCCATTGAATTTCCCCTGTTTCATATTCAAACGTCGAGCGGGACCGTAACAGGTGCTTGGCGACTCCTTGCCATACCAAGGATTCTATTTGCTTTCATGTAACGGACACATCCAACAAGTCTCAGTCTGGTGGTGTGTTCACTGGGGACACCCTTTTCTTAGGTATGCTATGTGCTAGTCCCGTAACTCCTCACATTCTTGACACCGCCCCAGGCGGGTGTGGCCGTTTCTTCGAAGGCACAGCAGAACAAATGCACGCCTCCCTTTCCAAACTAGCGACGCTCCCAGACGACACGGTCGTATACAATGGTCACGAATATACAGCTGGCAACGTTGCGTTCGCCAAGACTATTGAGCCCGACAACCCAGCTATCGGCCGGCTTTTCAAGCTTGCACAGGAGAACAAGGTTACCACTGGTTTGTCAACTATCGGTGATGAAAAGGAGTGGAATGTGTTCATGCGTTTGGATAATGATGCGATTAAGTATGCGGTGTTTGCTGGTCATAGCTGTGATGCTGATTGTGCCATAGGCGGGCTACTGGTGCAGAGGAACCTGGTGCTGTTATGAACAAGTTGCGTGAGCTAAAGAACAACTTTAGGGGGTGAGGAGGTACATTTCTGTGATTTTAGTCGACTGAGAAATGGGGTTAGAGCAAGGCTTTAGTGCGGGTAGTAGTAAGAACAGCAAAGTGTAGTGATTAACTGGCTGAGAGAACGAATTCTACAAATGTATTGATTAAGATCATATAGCATTGCAAAGCAGCAGCACAACAGGCATTATCCATCACGATCTCGTAAACATACATGTCATCAAATTAATTCATTCCGACGAGTTTGAGCACAGCTGATCGGGCGTATGGGATGTACGATAGGTTGTACCAGGCGTAGGCAAGATATTCGACGATGACGAAAACTGATGAGATCAAAATGTCAGGGGTCGGCAAGTTCCAGAGTTCTAGGGCTTACTGATGCATAGTATCTGGGAGATAAGGTTTAGCGTAGTCTAGGTACAGGAAAGGGAGCGCTGACCTCGTTTTTGAGTACGAATGCACCAACAAAGACGAGGCCTACTGAGCCAAGGAATACGACTGTGGCAATAATTCGTACGGGTTTGAACATCTATGGCAGAGGTGTTTGAATTGTGCTACTTGGAGGACATGAAACGTACGAGCTTGATTTGCGAAGCAAACTACGGGACGTTAGTCTCAATGGTAGTGATAAGGAGGGCGTGACTCACTCCGATGACGAAACCGGTGCCAACGAGGGATACCAAGATACCAATAGTGTACAAAACTTTAGAAAGAGGTAGTCATAGTGATACTTGGAGGAAGCACAAGTGAGACGGACCTGCAAAACTACCGAGCTGACCCAAGAAAAGCAGTATGCTGCCTAGTAAACTGAGGGCGAACCCTATGATGAGACTGTGGAAGGTTTAGCTACGAATGGTGAATGGAGAGTTTGAACACGTACCATCCAACAAAGCCGTATAATCTCTGTGTACGAGTGAGGCCGAGGAACTTGAAGGCAGAGTCCCCCTCGAAGAACTGGGTCTCGGGGATCATCCCACCTGCAGATTCGAGGTTGAACCATCCTTTAGAGGGCATTTTGGATTAGGGAGAGGATTGAATTCGTATATTGTTGTGAGCTAGACGGGCAAAGGCCAGCGCAGTTTTCCCACGGGCGTTTGATGTTTTGGTTGTAACTTGAGCCTCGGCCACAACTATAGTACTAGATTTTATTGAAAGCTATATAGACTGATGGTCCACTAATCGCGCTCACTCCTCACAGCATGTGTCTGGCACTACCACCAGTACAGCCGCACTCTTGCAGGTACAAGTCGTAGACAATGGATTCAGGGTTATCTCGAGTTAGGCTTAAGGCTATGCTAAGTTGGAGTTTATTTGGATCACGCGCCTCGTGCTAACCTCGTGTGTTCAACGAGGCTAAACCGTTCAGTTTTTTTCGTTTCAAACGATTCTCAGCTCTGTTAGCTGCAAACGTTCTGATAATGGAACAATCCAATCTTCATGACAAGCTTTTCTCAAGAGGAAGCGTCACTCCACCTCCTTCAACTCATCTTGATTCATTGTTTCAATCTATCACAACTCACGGAAATTCAGCCCCTGCTACTCCAAGCATGATTGCTGACGATGATCCAGCTCCAGCTCCAGCTGTTTCTACATCTCCAGCTGATAGGCAGAGCGCTCTCCTTTCCTTGTTGTATCCTGCTGCAACCTCAACATCTACTATGAGACCACTTCAACAGTCTCAGCAAATTCCATCTCCTCCTGCTTCTTCTATAAGATCAGGTCAATCACCTTCAAATAGCAGCGAAACTCAAGGAAAGATCCTCCTAGAACAGCTCATGGGGTGAGTCAAGTCTGCGTGTTGATCCCGCCTCACTTCATACACGAGGCACTTCAATTTCCACATCCTTTTATTCCACTTTTTTTTCATCTCGTTTCCCATCTCTTTCTACCATGACCTCTTGGGATTTCCTCGATACATTTTATGCTGACCTCTACGATAGTACCGCTCCCCGCTCTAATTTTCCGGAGCCCCCCCCACAACAAATGTCGACTTTGCCCCCTGCCGCCAGCCCCCAGTTTCAGTCCTCTATGGGACAGTCGTCCATGCCGCAGCCTTCTATCGGAGACACCTACCATCTCAATGAGGGGTCTTACATCCCACAAGAGCAGCCCAGGGATACACAACCCATCCCCCAGCCCCAGCAGCTGACACCCTCTCCCCGCAAGTCCATGTTCGAATTTGTTTCTCCTTTCGATGCTCTTGACTCCACCTCCACCGTAAAGAAGAAGCCTGTTGCCGCAGGTCCCGGAAGTGCATCCAGCACAAATGAGGATTCGTGGACATCTGCTTCCCTAGGTTCTCTCAACGACCCGAAGCGCAAGTCTGTCGAGAACCTTATGGACCAGTTAACCAGGTCCCAGCAGTCCTACCCCTCTGGACAGGATCCATCTCCTACTTATGACCCTTATAGCACCACAGACGAGTATTCCCAGGTGGAATCACAGCCAACCCCTCAGCAGCAGCCGCTCCAACCTCGTACTATGCCCCCGCCCCCTCCTCTTCCTCCAAAACCTGGCCGTACGTCGCCCCCTAGGGGCTCTCCCCCGAAGCCTGCTGCACAGCAGTCACGTCCACAGCCACGCTCTGTCGAGTCACCTCTCGGTCAGGCTCCTATCCCGCCTGCGAGGCGAGACAAGGAAGGCTCACCCGGTCCTCGCAACACCTGGAAGAATGAATCCAGAGGAAAAGGTCCTACCAAAGGAAAGGCACAGACGAGTCCGAGGCAAGCTTTCCACGTTTTTAACACGTGCGTTTACTTACTGACGCTCATTCCATAGCTCGCAACCTCAAATTATCGTATTCGATGTATCGCAGCCGCTGGACGACGTGCAGGCTCCTAGAGACGCCGTGAAATCTACCGCCATTGCTTTGGTCAAGCAGGACTCTGTGTTCTTGCCTGGTACGACCATTGGTGCTACTCATTGGATTGCGTATGCCATGACCAAAGGCCGTGTTCGTGTCATCTCGCGATCGAGCGGTGATCGCACTCTGCTTCAGCTGCCGACCGTCTTTGCACCTTCTACGTCGGTCATTGATATGGCTGTGTACGGTAACAGACTGGCGGGCGTCACCTCCGATGGTGGATTTGTCGTGTGGGAACTACCTGAGGTCATCACCGATGATGTACCGTGAGTGTCTCGGTACTTGTCATATTCGTGGTCTAATGATATTTGTAGCGGACGACTATTGTTATGCATCGTCCCCAGCGCTGACGCGGACCCTCTTCACTCCGTAAAATGGCACCCCAAGCAACCCGACACTCTGGCAGTGGCTTCTGAGACTAAAATGTATTTACTCGATCTAGCGGATGCTGCGCGTACTTTTAGAGGAGAGCCTTTGCCACAAGTTGAATTGAACCGTATTTCTCAAGTATTTTCTGTGCCATCGGTCAGTCCTATCGCTTCATTTTTTTGGTGTATTCTCATCCTTCGTAACAGCGCCTGGTCGCGTTTGATTTCGATGTTCCTCATTTTGCGCTGGCTACTATTTCCGAGGACTCCACTCTCACTCTGTGGAACGTCCATGACAAGATGCCTTTCTGGACCCACCGCGTTCGCGGCGATGACGTCCCCTCATCTTTGACATTCATCGACGATGGTATCGTCATTGGGAGGAGGAACGGCACCGTGTTCCAGCTCCTCTCCGTCATCACCAAGAACGTCCTCTCCACATTTAAATTCGTCAATGGAAGCAAAGAAGACCCCGACATGTTCGGACACGTCAACTACGACTCCCGAATCCAGACGCTCTGGGTTGCCAACAACCGGCGCGACAGTCTTATTGCCCTGCGCATCGGGTTCGACGTCAGCGCCTCGTCTTCGGGAGAACTTGTCCGCGGCGGGTTCTTTGAGCAAGTCGTCGAGTTCTCCGGGCCGAAACCAACTATCCACTTTGTGATACTCTCAGCAGATGCAGACCCCACAGGTGATGAAGCGCATGCGGCATGCGTAGCTGCTAAACTCCCGCCCGGAGACCTCGCGCTCGTCGCGTTCTCCGTGCATTCTACCGGTGTCGATCAAGTCCTGATTAGGAAAGAGTGGTACGATGCGGCTGTGTTGAACGCTCCTGGAAAGTTCCCGCCTTATATGCCTGCGGCCCCCGCGGAAGCAAAGGGTACGGGGCGTCAGATGCCTCCTGCGCCCGTGAGCATCGGCGGATCTGGGCCTGGGTCTGCTCCTGTGCCAGCCACACAGCTCTCTGTGTCTGGGTCCGGAAGCATTATCCCACCTCGTACACTCCGAACCCCTCCCTCCGAAGAACTCGAGGGTGATATCGCACGCGATGAAGTCCGTGCGCAGGAAGGCAAGGGAAAGAACGTCCGAGGGAAGAACGTGGCGTTTAGGGATCGCGAAGCTGCGAATTTGAACTTGAAGGAAGCGGAGAAGTTGACAAGCCTCAAGGGCGATGTGGGCACTAGTAGTGACACTGGGGTTGCACTAATCGTCACTAAGGAGATCAAAAAGAGTGAGGAGAGCTTGCATACGCGTATTGGACGGTTGATTGGGAAAGAGATGGATAAGCAACGTAAGTGGCTGATGTGCCTTTTGCGGTGTTTTGAATGTTGATTTCTGTTTCCCAGACCAACGGATGGAAGAAGCGCGCGTCCAAGAGCAGGCTGAGGATTTCAATCGACAGGAAAAAATTCTGAAGTTGATATCGACGGAGCTTACGAGGAATACGACGAGGGTTGTCGAGATGGCTGTTAAAGCTGAAGTCCAGAACTCGGTGTTGCCTGCGCTGGAGCATATCACAAGGACGGAAGTCCGGGCTGCTCTTAATGAGCATGTTGGGAGAGGGTTGACTGAGTTCATCCAGAATGTACGTTGTGCTCCTCTCGGTTTTTTGTTGGAGTCGTTCTGACTTTGATTGTTATTGGGTGTGTGCAGGGCCTTCCGAACGAGATCGAGAAGCTGCTTTTGCGCCCTGATATTTCGAACCATTTCGCTAGCATCCTTTCGACGAATCTGAACCCTCTTATCGAGCGGTACATCAAGGACTCTGTCACGAAGAACATCATCCCTACGTACTCTCAGCAGACTTCGGCTATGCACCAAGATATCCTTCGGGAGATGAGGGCGGAGATTTTGAATGTGAAGAAGGATTCCATGTCATGGCAGACTGAAGCTGCACGGAGCCAGGAGGTGAGTGGTCTTTCTCTCAAAATTGAGATCGTTCTGATGAATTGGGTAGTCCTTGATCAGGGATCTCGAGCATTCCGTCAGGATGCTGTCTGACCAAGTCAAGTTCTTATCGCTGAACTCAGCTGCAAGCCATCGGATGGCAACTGGCGGTTCCCCCGTTCCTAGTGTCTCAAATATGAGTTCCATGAGTCAAGGCATGCACCGCTCCCAGAACCTCCCTCCCGCAACGACGCAGGCCCCAGTATATGGCTCCCAATCCCTCGGTTCGTTCTCCCAACAACCACAACCGACGCAAATGCACACACACGCTACGTGGTACCCTTCGACGATCGCTGCGCCTCAAGCGTCCCACCCCATCGCGCCTCCCCAACCCCCTCCCCCACCACCGTTGTCCCAGCGGTCTCCTCCCGCTCAGCACGATGCATGGGAAGATACGTATATGGCGGTCCTAGGGACGCAGGATCCGAAGCAGCTGAGGGAGCTCCTTGCGAGGTCGAGTCCGGAGGTTGTGATGCCTATGGACCGCAAGGGGCCTTTGTCCATGGCTGTTATTTTGTCGATTTTGCACCGGGTGCGTCTTTCATGGAACTTGTTTGTTAATTGGTTTTGATTTTCTTTTCTTTTTTGGCTAGCTCGCTACTATAATTGCGGAGACGCCTCCTGTGGACGAAGCCTTCAAGTCGTCTTTGTGGTGGATGCAACGCACTGCTACCGTTTTGAATATTAACGTATGTTCTGTCCTCTTGCGGTGCGACTGAGGTACTGACGAATTTTTTTTCAAACTTTAGGAACCTCTGATCGCTCCATATGTCGCCCGAGTAGTCCCGAACGTGAAGGCTACACTGAATACTACCAAGCAACGATTGTCAATTCTCCCTGGTGGTCCTCAGACAATGGATGCGGCGCGGACTATTTCCGAGATTCTGGATATTCTGGGTCGGAAGAGCGTGTCTACGCCGCAGGGGGGTCTTTGAGGGTTGATTCTTGTCCCTGAGGGTCGTCCTTTGTCTCTGAGAAGGTTACCCTATTCGCATGCATACAAAAACATGAAAACATACTTCAACGCGATGCACGATGCACGATCACCACCATTCTTTTTACACCATTTCTTTTCCCTAGCGACGATGAATGTTACGAATGCCTCTAGGCTCATGAAATTTTTCTTACGCATGTTTTGTTTTTGGTGCTGACTGCCTGCTGCTTCGCTGACTGTTGACTGCTCTCGATGATACGTACCTATCATACATACTTCGTGTTTCGTTTGTTGTAGTGCAGATTTGAATCACATGTCATGATAATTCTCTTTGGGGTTGGATATAATTATCACCTTAACCTTGGAATCGAACGTAACTCTCACCGGCACCCCTCAAACCTAATTTTCAACTTGGGATCGGCCACTCATTCGTTCCTTGCTCCGAGAAGCGCTCAGAGCCATGCACATATCTGGCCAAGGGAGTGCTTATCGTACGGCACCGTGCATGCATGTTCGTCTCAGCTATGTATGGCCATGACCCTAATTACCTGTAATGTGTCCCATGATCACGTATCGTGTGCCACTGTATAGGTTTATTCGCCTCAGTCATGGCCATAACCAAATTTAAAGTAAGCTAGTAAGGCGTCCCATGACCGCGGTGCGTTCCCTCCTTGGCAGAAGCATAGGCCGTTAGAGTCTTCTGCATGCAGCTTATTTACGTCTAATAGTACGTACGGACGCCGCTCTGCTACTGACTACTATGGCAGACAGCAGGCTTGCGCTGCTAGTGAGACCCCGTCTTAGCAATGGTATCTGTAACTACCAGAATATACCTAATTGCCTTTCATACATCCCTCGCTGGGATGCTATGGGGTTTGGATACCGGTACGCAGTCGTCTTTCGAACCTAGGCCAACGGGCACCTCTAATCGGTCACCATGATCATGATCTCTTCCAGGTTCCATCGGTCCTATTACACAAATGGAACAGTTCTCTAGCTCTATTGGCCATCTCTCCTCAGGCATCCTCGGGATTTATGTCGCGTGTATTCTTCTCTCTGCTTCCTTGTCTTCGCTATGCAGCGGCTATATAGCTGACTTACTATCTCGCAAGTACGGGATCCTGACCGGAGGCATTGTAGTCCTCCTAGGAACGATTATCTCCGCCTCTGCAAAAACTTTCCCTGTTCTTATATGCGCGCGGCTGATAACGGGAATCGGACAGGGTCAGAGTATCTCCGTCGTTACCATTTATCTTTGCGAGATTTCTCCACGAGAGATTAGAGGAACGGTTGCGACGGTGCTACAGTTGCTCATCACTATCGGGATCGCTTTGGGATATTTTGTTGCGTATGCGTCTTCAAGAATTGGGGGTGAGCTGGCTTGGAGGACCCCTTTTATTTTGGAAGCGAGTATGGCTACAATTTTTGTCTCTGGGATGGCTTTTATGCCGTATTCTCCGCGATGGCTCGTCCAAAAAGGGAGGACAAATGAAGCTCGTGCAGTTCTTCAGAAGCTCCGTGCTAGCAGCGAGTTCGTGGAAGACGAGTTGCGTTTGATTAAAGGCAGTCTCGAGGAACAGAGCCAGGAAGATGCTTCTTATCGTGAAATATTCCAAAAGCGATACATCAGACGAAGCACTCTCAGTGTGTTTCTGATGTCTTTTCAGATGTTGTGTGGGGTATGTGTTGTCTTGTACGGCCGACGATACGTCTCAGTTGACACTTCTGTCTCTAGATCGATGCGGTCCTTTATTACGCTCCGATCCTGTTCACTCAAGCTGGTTTCACATCAGATCGAGCAGCTTTTCTTGCGTCTGGTGTTTCCGGAATAATCAACTTGATATGTACGATACCTGCTCAACTGTGGGTCGATAAGTGGGGGCGAAGATTTCCTTTGATTGGTGGCGGTATTTCTATTGCTACTTGCTTCATGGCCATCGGTGCCTTGTATGCGATCTATGGCGGAAAAGCCGACGGAGTGGTGTACTTGAGCGGCAGAGGACCGCAATGGGCCGTCATCATACTCATATACATGTTTGTGGTATGTATCGCGCTTGTCGACGCACCCACAATATACTAAATGAACTGTACGCCAGGCAAGTTTCTCATGGTCATGGGCTGTAGTGGGTTGATTCATCATTCACTATGCGCGAGTTGACTCGTCCAGGTTATTAAAATATACGCATGCGAAATAATACCCACGCGGCTTCGCGCAAAAGCATGTGCTGTCCAGCAGGTGGGTTGCGTGGTTCCCTCGCTTTCCCCCATCTGATGAGATCTGATGTCTATTAGCTCAGTAATTGGCTGGTGAATTTCACTGTCGCGCTTACTGCGCCGCTTTTTCTACGGGCTTCTCCCAGCGGTCCATATTTCTTCTTTGGATCAGCGACGCTGTTCACCACTGCTGTTTGCCATTTCTTGATGCCAGAGACTAAAGGGAAGAGCTTGGAAGAAATCGAGGACTTGTTCGAGATGAAACCTCGGGTGATGCCATGATCACTCAGTAATGGCATGATTGTCTCTGGCATCTTTGCTGTGTATTTCATATCTTTCTGTTAATTTCCGGTATGCAACATACATTTTCTATCAGTGACAGCGCAATCGTACTGGAGTGCCAGCGATTACAAAATTGCACTTGAGTAAAACAGAGCCGCGGCCCGCGATACGGAAGCTCAACGTGATCGCGTTGTTGATGTTTGTTTACGCGTTTAATCGCACTAGTCTAGTCAGACCATAGTAACAGTTTACAGCAGCTTGCAGCCAACGGTACTGTTCTTCCAAGTTGTGGTTATCATCACCTAATTTTCATACTCATATGTCTACAGTCCACAATGCATATTCTGGATTGCATATCCTCTGGCCCTAGACGCCCGAGTCTGCCGGATCATGATGATGCCTACCCTCTCGCTGCAACGTTGTCATCCCCTTCCATCCTCCAGCGTAAGCAATTAGCCAAACCGATTATCAGTTGCTATCATGACTCTGGTCAAGTGTAGTGACGGTGTGCTGTCGATATGAATTAATGACCTTTCGTTGCTAAAAGCAATATGAATTGTAAAGTCATACATTCCAACGTAATGACCTCGCCCTTTTCGGTTCTCTGATGAGCCTGGTATGGCTTCCAACTGGAGTATAGTTCTTCTCACCTACGTGTCACCAAGTAGATATACAAGCCTTGCTATTGCGTTTACTTCCCTCCTCCCTAACGATGCCCGCTCTCAACGATACAGAAATGGGTGGCACCATCGACGCAATTAACGACTTGCCCACTGACGTACCCTTTCATGACCGTAATGACCTTGAAAAGAGATTGGTGAGAAAGCTTGATTTGCGTATGTCCGTTATACTGGTTTTGTATACCCTGAACATGGTGAGTCTAAGGTTTTTGTAAACTCTATCCTGATACATGTCGTGCATCTTAGATCGACAGATCGAACGTGAGGTGTGTTAAATATCGTCCTACTCGCATTAATCTCATGCTATCCACAGCAATGCTCGGCTACAAGGTTTTGAGAAAGACCTGCACCTGGAGGGGCAACAATACGCCACGGTCTTGTCCATCCTATATATTGGATTCATCGTCATAGAAGTTCCAGGGTGAGTTTTGTCCCCAATCAAGAGACAAGTGAACGTGAATTTTCTTTAGGAACATGTTTTTGCACTGGCTGGAGAGGCCTTCTATCTTCATTCCGTCTTGTATGATAGTATGGGGTGTAATATCGGTGTCAATTGGTTCGTCGACACTAATCGTTCATGAATATCGCTGCTAATACTGCCCAGGGTTCGCAACGAAGTACACATTCTAGTTTTGCATCATTCTAATCTCTGATAGCTAGACCCAAGTTATACCGGAGTTTTGGTCGCCCGTCTCTTTCTTGGCTTTGCCGAAGGGCCCTTCCTCCCTGGTGCCCTATTTCTTATATCTGGATGGTACAAGCGGGACGAACTCGCCACGAGAACAGCTCTCATTTCCTCTGGAATTATATTCAGCGCTGCATTCGGATCCCTCTTTGCATCTGGTATACTTGACAGTATGCAGGGCAAACTTGGTCAAGCTGCATGGAGGCAAGCAAGATAGTCTCTGTCACTCCCTGGAGCTGAATGATCTGTAGATGGCTATTTTACATTGAAGGCGGCCTCACCATCCTAGTCGCGATTTGCGCGATATTCGTACTCCCTGATTTCCCGCACAACACCAGGTGGCTCACCCCAGAGGAAAGAGCACTTGCCATTTCTCGCCTCCAAGAAGATGGCGTTGGTAAGCTTGAGAAACAGTCGACCATGCAAGGACTGTGGGATGCCATGTGTGACTGGAAGGTGTGGTGGTTTTCAGTTGCATTCATGTTCCAGTACATAGCGCAGTGTTTCTTCGCTTACTTCCCAACGCTATGCGCAACACTGGGATATGACACGACTATAACGTTGCTACTCTGCGCTCCTCCGTGGGCGTTCGCGGCTATAGTGGCATTTGCTCTTACATGGTCAGTGAACCATTCTTGTTGGAAAATCGCATCTCACGGAGATCAGGTACTCTGACAAGAAGCAGAAACGTTACAAATACTATATTGCCTCCAATGCACTGGGTGCCCTTGCATACATCATATCGATCTTTACGATGAACGGAGCTGCGCGCTATATTTCGATGTAATTGGGGCCACTGCTCATAATGCGTCACTTCTTGTGCTCAGAGACACACAGGTTCCTGATGGCTCAACTCATCGCTGGATATCTGGTGCTCTGGGGGTGGGCCAACAACACTTTCGCCAGAGAACCTGCGAAGCGAGCCGTTGCTATTGCGTTGATGAACGGAATGGGGCAGATAGGCAATATTGTTGGATCGTCAGTGACATTGTCATTGATTTCTCGCTCTTGCTGATTATCCACGACTGCACTTCTCTCGTAGGTACGCATGGCCGTTGAACTGGGGCCCGACATATCGTTATTCCTATGTCGTCAGCATCGCAGCAATGGTGGTTTCCACAGTCATGTTTGGTGGGATGTATTTTTATTTGAAGCATCTGAATGAGCAGATCGAGAGGAACGAGCGGAATGCGAAGGATACTAAAGAGCTTCAGGTCCCGATTGGTTTTAGATATTTGGTGTAGTCGAGGACAGATCATTTCTGGCATCGCTGTTCGACCGCGCGTTTTTTGTTCTTTGTCCGCAGAAGCGTGCGGGGCTCTACGTTAGACATTACTACAAAATGCAAAAGTGATTAGATCTAGAAGCCTGAAGAGTGGATACGGCCATGCTCATGGTGAGCCTTCCTAGCAGTTTCACTTCCCCAGATGATTCTTTGTCAGGGGACATAAAAGGGGCTGAATGATAAGCACCGCAATAAGGACTGGCAACCACGCACCTTGTCCGCAGGAGTGAAAATACACGGGAAGTTCTGATATGCATTTCCATTGACCAATATATTGAACTTGAAAGAGCTTGGAATTGGAAGCGTTCGACCCTGGGCAAACCCTGGTCCATGTTTAGTCAATGTCAATTAATCCTGGCCACATCATTGACGGAGTGGCATGTTGCAGGGGTGCCGTCTGTTTCGCTGGGCGCAAGGACTTGGGGGGATCCCTTTCTAAGCTTATTGCGGCACGCCCACAAACATGAGCGTAAGGACTCCGTGAGAAAAGTCCAAGGTGGTGACATGAATAAGGATATATCTATATCTCTAAAGTACAAGCCTCAGGCGATAAGGAGAGCTGCGTGAGGGAAATCCTGTAAGTCACATCAGCAGGAGCATGTAGCGATTGCTAGCCGAAACCTGTCGAAACCATATATGTAATGGTAGGATAAGTTAGTAGCCACCTATCCTTGAGCTCAGTATTATCTGCAACATGCAAGATATTTGAAAATTTAATACCGCCGACTATAGTTGGCATACACTGAGACCACCACGAAGGAGGAGCAACCCGGAATGCCAGTGGTAAAAGTCCCGTTGCGAGTTTACTAGTCTACAATGAGTATCCGCATCAGACCAAGTCATCATAGTACTTCTTTGCTTGCAGAACCCCTTTCGATGTCGACGGGCTTTGCATGCCTGCGAAGCTAATTGAGACAGGTTCAAGCAAGGGTGTTTTTTTGCTTACCGTCTGCCCACAAAATTTAAAACGTGGAGTGTAAGGAGTCCGTTGGTAAAGAAGGCCAAACAACCCAAGGCCGTTATGACTTGGACAAAGACATTTCCAGAGCAGAAGCAGGCAATGAAAAGAGCTGCACCAAAGAAATTCACATGCATCAACAGGGGCACATCTGTTAAACTCACACACAAACAAAGAGCAGGTGGCAACTGCTAGACAAATTGAGGGGTGTGCCAACCACAACAGCAAGCAGATAATTTGGTGTCGTGACATGTCCTGCAGCATGAGTCAAACCATGCGACACCCCAAACAAGTAGAACTCACCCTGAGGCATTCCATGTCTTTGTGAGTGATGCTAGTTTCATAGATTACCACGACTGCAGCTCCTGATATTACACTGAACAATGCAGCACTAAATGCAATGATGGAGAAGACATAGGAGGCTGGAGTGTCAAAAGCCATCAAGCTAGTTATAGGAGGGCTCGACGCCAGGAGCAAAGCGGCAGTTGCGAGTACCAGCCCGGCCTAAATTCAATTGTTTAACGTTGATAATAAAGATCATATCGTATCAAACACACAGTGACATTTGAGTTCTGGAAACGTTTGATCATCACTGCGACATGTTCCTTCCATTCATCATTTTTTGTGTTTCCCCAGTGATCGAGAGACGTCCGAGAGACTGCAACAACGCATAAGACTTTGAATGCTGACTTCAGAATAGGACGAGTGGGAGACTGAAAGTTCCTCAAGACTTGAGAGTCCGAGTTAATAGAAGTAGTAGGAGACATCCGGGTCGAATCATCGATGGTGGACCTCATAATGTGAGTGTTGTGGGGTTGAGCTGTTGTTGAATGAAGCTCAGGGCGAGTCTTATACTTGCGCATGTTCGTGGTTCTGACTCGGTGGCAATTCCTGCAAGAATGCATCGGGAAAGCGATCTGCAAGATCAGCGAACATGCTGAGTGCACGACAATTTACATGAGCGCTTGAGCGTTCACAAAATCGAATACTAGTCACATTCCAGAATCATTTCAGCGGGGATTTTCGGAGTCTAGGGCTACAAACCTCAACCACTCATCGAGCGCTCATTTCCGAGTCTGGTCCACGAGGACCAGCATTTCTGGCATAGACGCTAACCTCCACCGATGAGAACCTCGCTTGAGGGCCACTCGGCAAACTGTGCCATCGCCGTAAACCCCTGAAAAAATCCCCAAATTATACACTTTCAAGAACCCACCAAGGTTTCTGGTAAAAGCGACCTTGATTATTGTGTCGTCATCTCGGGGGTCGTCTGTCGAAATTAAATAGCTGAACAGGTTGTCCCTTCATCAGAAAATTCACACATTCCTTATTTTACCCTTAAACAGACTTATTCACACTTAACCACCTTGTTGAAAGTGGATCTACTTGCCTGAAATTTCAACTTGAATGTATTAAGAAAAAAAAATGTTGAGATGTATTAATGGACATATTTTATTATGTTTCACATTAAAAAAATATCAGATATGCCAGGTGAATGATGTGAGAGAGAGAGAAAACAAGTTTTGAGATAAGTGAGATAAGCTGATTAAGGATGTTAAGGAATGTGTGAATTTACTGATGCTTCCTGTACATACTGTGTGGTATCATTCCAATCATCCAATGATAACGCCGAGTAGTACACAACATAAATTTGTGTGGACACTGGAGCTGCACTTGAGGGTAAGTATCAGCAATTACAACATTGCATGCGGAAAACTCACTCGAGAGGTTCCAGGTGTGAATATGTGAATCATTGAGTGACACGCATGATCATGCAATCAGATGCCCACCTTTCACAGTAAGCTTGAAGGCCACGGAGAACATTAGAGATCGCTAGCATTGTTGTCAATTTTGTGAAGTTGCTTGCGCCATTGTTCCCCGGTCTAGCCATCTGAATAATCCAGTTGCACAATCTGTTCGTCTTCAAGTTTGCAGTTGACATTAGTGATGTCGATGATCGTCTCGACATTGTACAGATATGGCAATTCACTCAAGTTCTTTCTTTGCACAGGGTCTCTCGGTCAGCCACCAATTTCCTTTAAATCCACAGTCGAGTGACGGTGTTACGCCCGTTGCAGATTGACCAATGTTCACACAGCAGGGGTTTCAACATTTTGCCACTAGTGAAATTGCATTCGAAATGCAATCTAGAGCGCTCCAGAGTGTTCCAAGCTAGGTCTAGATCTTATGGAAAGTCAGACAACCGTGCTCAAAGTCAGACAACCATGCTCGCTTTGTAAGCGTTCTTTTGCTCACGTGCATCACAAGGACACCAAACACCCTTTGGTACCTCTCCTTAGGACATTGTCTAAATATTTCTTAACCAAATAACAGCAAAATGAACATCTGAACTAAGGCGAGTTATGTGGGACGAAACGCAAATCAAGAAAACACAAAGCGAGTCTTAAACCTCCATGAGCTACATGTCCGAATGAGTCCTTCATTTATCCATGGTCAAGTCACACTCCTCCTCAGCCCTGAAACTTTTCAGTCCAAAACCACTCCACCGACAGAATTTATTGCAGATATGCTCCTTCTCGAACTTGCTCACACTAACCTCGATATTACCATCCCCAAACATGTCCTTGCCTCCATTAACTGTGCTAGAATTCTAAGTTGAGCAAGATTTGAATGGGACACAGAGGGAAACACATATGGGTGAGTCAGAACTTAGGGGTCTGTCAAAAGTTCAGAGTTGCCTGTCAATGACAATCATGCTCTCGTTAACCAACTGATCGTCCAGAAAAAAATGTACGCACCCTGATAGTCTGAAATAAATGCCAGACCGCCAGTTTTGACATACTGGATGTGTTGTGTGCACGCCAGGAACTCAGCTATTTCATAGCCAGGTTCATCTGGGTCAAGCATCAGTTGACAGTCCATGTTATGAATGTACTTCAGGAAGTCACCGCTAATCAACTCTTTGACCAGGTAGCTGGAACAAGGGATGTTTGGCTTTGATTTTTGATGGGACATAGTAGGTGGTGTTTGAGCATATGACACAGCCAGACCAGCATTGACGAAGCGCAAGCGAGGGATATTGAAAGGTGGTGGTTCGGATGAACAGTAAAGGCAGTGATCGATGAAGTCATATGCAAATTGAAGAAGCAACCCAGCCCAGTACAATACATTTGCCTCTCTGAAAAGCTTTGCCATTTCTTCCTTTATCACATATCGTCCAATTGTAAAATTGCCGGGCGCATTGCTGCTGCCTGGGGGGTAGTTCTTGTAAAACGGGCGTTTGATTGCCACATTTTGCTGCAGGCGTGAACCAAGTCCTAGCATGGTCGGATGCACTGAGAACAGTGTCAGCCAGCCAGGATGCGCCGTTTTAAAACCTCCTGCTCCTATCATCTTTTTTAAAGATGTTTTGACAGCAAGCATGCCGGCCTGGCTCGACTCAGGATCGAGTTTGAATGTGCGATGTTGTTTGTCTTTCAGGATGTCAGACAACACACAGTTTTTGACAGGAAAAAACTGAATCGTCTTGTTAAGGAGAGTGAGTACTATAACTGGAATCAGCACTGATATAGTTAGTGATAAATGAATTAACCTTGTTGGACATCTAAGTCAGCAGTGCCTCCAGACTGCAATGCCTCCCTAAGGTGTTCACGGTTGGGAGATTGAAAGGCTGGTGCTCGTCGATTGTGAGTACACCTTGACACCCTAGCACTTCATATATTTGATCCTATTCATATTGCAGGATATGGGCCTCGCAAAGTGATGGCCAGTCTTCTCATTATTGGGGCGATTCCTTCTGGCCTTGCCGGAACCGTATCAACTGCAAACGGTCTCTACATTGTCCATTTCCACAGATGGCCTGCCTTCCTTCAAGTTGCTTATTTGCCAAGTGCTTCGCTTTGCCTGTGAATCCAGATGTGAAAGGTAAGTCGTTATTAGATGCGGGCACTCCTTTCTGACCATCAAGGACATTCATAAAGCCTCACATGGTCATGCCGCTGCCAGTCACACTGTCATCGCCTCCAAATGTAACTCACAGGAGTTATCACATTGCTGTCATCACAGGTGCTGGTCCGCATGGCAAGAAGACTTGATGGGTTGTAGGTAGGTGGTCGTCCATGTAGATAGCGTGTGTGTCTGATGTCAAACCATGATAATTACAGGAGTTATTACATTGCCGTCACCACGGGTGCCGGTCCGCATGGCAAGAAGACTTGATGGTAGTTCTGGATTTGCCAGGGTACAGAGGACCATGGTCAACAGCTGGAGAGTTGCAGAGTTGCAGAACTGCATGTTAAGCATGCACTGATTGTGCGGATGCAATCATACAGGCAGGTATTTAACAGTGCACTGCAACCCATGGTTAACCGTCATTCAAAGTCACCGATGCCTAACCAGTATAAGCCCACTCATATGCACTTATTTCCATTTGATGTGTCCAAACTGACAATAGATTTAGCACCATTGGACAAGATCGCACCTCATATTCTCCGTCTATGGAAGGCACATCAAAATGATAGAGAAATCATTCGCACTTTGCGGGAGAAGCACATTGACATGGAGCGTTATGGCATTGGGTATGTACAAGGTGTTACGGTCATATGAAGTGCTCACTACTACCCTCTAATCTATATCTTTAGGCTCACCAAATTTAGAGAGATACGGGAGAGCATGGGCCTCCAACGTACTTGTCAGCAAGGCCATACCATAGAGTCTATTCATGATGCTATGATCGATCTCCGCCAGATGTATCCAAAAGCTGGAATCCGAGAAGTGATCAGTCTTCTTTTTCATGAAAAGAATATGAGCGTCTCAAGGTCATATTTTTTACTCCTTTCACAGTTGTCAAGATCTAACTTATAATTGTAGAACGGTAGTCTCCTCATACTTTGCCATCTTTGAACCTGAACTTGTATGTGAACGCAAGGCTAGGTGTCTCAAGAGGAGGCGCTTCTGGGCCGCCGGTGTCAATGACTTATTCGCTGTTGACCAACACAACAAATGGTTAAGGTTTGGTCTTGGTCTTCATACTGGGATTGAACCGTTTTCTGGGCATATTATGTGGATCTGTGTTTGGCATTCTAATAGAAACCCACAGCTGATTTTATCATACTACCTTGATACGATTGAAGAACTTGGTCGTAAGTCGTCACCATCCTGCATAAACAAGCCAACTAATATTGTACCGCTATAGATATGCCACTCATTACTCAGAGTGATTTAGGTACTGAAAACTTTGGTATTGCTAATGCTCAAACACTTCTTCGCCAACACTATGATCCTGACCTCCAAGGAATGCTGCAGCACTGCTGGATGCGCTCCAAAAAAAAATGTCATGCCGGAAATTACCTGGTCCCAGCTACGGCGTCAATTCACACCAGGCTTCGAGACATTGCTTGACCATGGTGTCAATGAAGGGTTGTATGATGTAGGAAATACTCTTCAAAAGTTTGTACCTCTGATCTTGATCTCCCTGCTATTTAATACTTATTGTGCATCTTAGTATGGTTTTTTGTTGGGTTTTCATCCCTTGGCTGCAGTGAGAACCGGATGTGTATCGCAACCATGTTAACAACACAGCCAAG
This sequence comes from Suillus americanus, assembly GCA_016695465.1. Taxonomy (NCBI): domain Eukaryota; kingdom Fungi; phylum Basidiomycota; class Agaricomycetes; order Boletales; family Suillaceae; genus Suillus; species Suillus americanus. Next base: position 574,082 of record MU177900.1, read on the forward strand.
AGATGTGACCACAATAAGGCAAGTACAGTTAAATTTTTAATGTCGGTGATGGCATCTGACCATATATCAGATACTCCCGCATGGCGTCCCAAGCCTCATCTACAACTCCCCTCAAGACTTCAATGCTTTAGATTTCAAGGTAACTCGAGTCTCATCACATTGGACATGGATCTCATGTGCTCTAGGTTGTCATAGACCGTGATGGTGTGGATCGGGTCTGAAACCATTACATAAATCCTTCTCATTCAGTGTTCGACATCGTCCCACCTACCCTCGGCAACTTTATTCAATCTTGTTATGAACGAATGGGTTGCCCCAAAGTCACTCGCTCATCTGTGTGGATGGTTTATAGGAACTTACTGTCTGTCCTGCAACTTGCAGACAACATGCCACCCATGTTATCACTGGACGAGACCGAGACTGATGAAGATGAAGTCTTACCTTTACTTGAGGGTTGCTCTAATTTACCATTCTGTGACAAACCAAATGGCCCGTACTATATGGGCGGTGTGGGAGGAGGATTGGGCTTAGGTGCGTGTTGTTTTGCTCGATCTAATTACTTGCTGACTTGGACATTACTGAAGATGCTTCCCATCATAACGAGCTGGATGCTCTAGTTGATAATGA
>MU177900.1:578229-596058 GCA_016695465.1 Suillus americanus
TTAGATAAAGCTTTGCAAAGCTATATAATATCGGGTCAATTTTTTGGTGCTTCGGAGTCGTGAACCTCCCTTTCGTTATGGCATTATTAATTAATCTAGCTCAATGTTCAACTTTTGTCACGCCTTCACTTCAAGTGTGAGTTTGAATAAAATCGGGCCCTTCTCTCGATCATAAAATTTTATACGATAATGAGTGACGCATCTTTCCTCTATAAGGCCAAACATAACAATGTGATTGTCGATAGCAGAATTATGCTAGTTCTGGTGATTGTGTACTATGTATTGTTATTTATTGCTATCTACTTTCCTCACGAGTTCACTGATGAGGAACGACGTATCTTCATGGCAGACAACCAAGTGATCCTGTGTTTGACATACCATCTTCTGTTCAGATTGATCCGTGATTGCAAAATGTGACTCAAGCCGACTGAGTGAAATGAGGGTCATCAGTGCCAGCGCTCAAGCGACAATCGGTAAAACAGTAAACGTAGGACACTCGATTGCTATGTGGCAGAATCTTGACTAGACTAACTGAGATATTCGCTATATGCTTCACAAGGAGTCTTGCCACTAGTTCGGACTAAATCCATCACTGAAGTACTTTGTCAACCATTGCATTTGCGATCCTGCTTATAAGAGTACCGCCTGCAGGTGGCGCCAGAGGTTCTACATGATGTCACTTGTGACGTTTGATTTTCACAGTCACGGGTTGGGTGAATATTTGTAAGCTGGTAGTTCTATTACACAGGATATTGCCAGACTGCCCAATGGAACAACATATTGCAACGCCGCTCATTCGTCAACTAAGCATTACGCAAGTCAACTGTCGTTCATGAAAAAGGCAATCTGCACGCTCTAACGCAAGAGGTTCATTGGGTGGGTGGACGAACTGTGGTAACTGTTAGCACATCAAAATACACGTTAGCCAGTAGCACATTTACCGACCGAAATCCCTGATCTGAATATACCTATGTCTTGTAACGTGTCTGAGCAACCGCAGAGGATATCGCAGTAATGAGACTTGACAAATATTTTAAATACTTTGCCACTTTGTTCTGAAAAGAGATGCAATGCACCATGCTGAAATCCATACTTGTTTCACACAAGCATGACACCAATACTTACTTTGAACATAGCATAGGAGACCAGCCCGTTTCAAAGACAGGGCAGACACTAAGCCCAAAGCCCAAGAGTGCCCTATTGGCGCCAGTTCTAAACACGACCAGAAAAAACTTCTGTTGGGAACCCTGGCAGCAATAAACGTGAAGGGGCATGGTTCTTGGATTGCCTTCACAGCACAAGTCGCTTTATATTGACCAGCCTCGACAAGCTCAAAAATTGGCAACAACAAATGTTGCTCCGTTCCATTGGCACTCTGCTTACAGCGAATTGGGGGTGACGGTATCATTTTCCGCCCGTGGACAAAAGACTAGGATGATGGAATCGTGGGAGATGGTCAGGTATGTCTAGCGTTTTGTTCAGCAACTGTTTGGTCTTAGTGAGCGATCTGCCTGGGTGTCCTTTAATATACCGATGTTTTCCCGAGTTTTATCGTCTACCTAGTGTGCCTATATGTTTGTGACTTTCAATTGATACTTTTCGGTCAGAGAGTGTGAATGTCTTCTTTTACTAGGAGCATTTTGCTTGGGCAACTTTTTATGACTGATGCCGCGCATCCCTGTGATTTGACAGGATTACAATGCGAAATAAAGTTTACAGTAGATGACATGCTAAGGAGTGTGTCGTCATGTCATCACTGAAAATGCTTCCTTCTGATTTTGATCTTCATATATAACATGAATTATAATTGGATTAAAGACAATTTTTGTATGTATAAAAACAAAGATCAAGCTACTCCAAGTCAAAAGCGGCATCCTCCTGCTCCTTTCTCTGTTCGGCTAGCGCTGTAACAGACATCCTGGATACAACGTCAGGTGTTAGGTCCTTGCAATGATTCTTTCCGAAAATCTTCCTGAACAGTACGGTAATGTGAGATATCTAATATGTACTAGTAGACTGCAATGTGACATACCTGGTCCACCATTCAAGAAGTTTGGCCACCCTACGTCCTGTGACAGGGCCAGGGACAGCCTCGAAGAAGTCGACGATATTATTCCAGAAAGCCTCATAATCAAAGTCACCATCGATGGTGCACCAAGATGACACGCTGGATAGCGCGAAACGAACCTATCAGAAGAAGATTATAAGCCGGCCTTTGATGGTGGGTATTTAGCCTCACTTACCTGACAGACCACATAAGCGATAGAGCGAGGGGTAACCTTCCACATATTGATGATTGAGGCTACACATGTTTTGGCCTTGGCCTGATTTAATGCCCGCTGAGCGCGCCTATTATTCTCGATACTAATGTCAGCTCCATTGCCATCACCATCAGCTTCTTTTGCAGAAGATGGAGATGTAAATACGGCTTTGAAAGCCTGGTACAGTAACAAATTTTGAGTAAATATTCACGGCTACAACCCCATGTACTGACCTGAACCAAGATCTTGGACTTGAAGAGACCCTTCTCCATGTCGTTAACATCAAATGAATAGCTCTCATAGACGAACATAGGCCAAGAGTTTTCCGACACAATGAAGTTGGATGTTCTATTGCAAATGCTGGCCTTCACACTATCCAGGCTTCAGCAGTATGTGACGCTCCCACAAAGGTTAATGCTTACCGGTCATTAGGCCAGTCCCACTCGGCAGGGCAGAGCAACTTCCCACAATCGACATGCACAAAGCCACGCAGCTGCTTGTCGTTGGACCTGAGTAGATGGGACAGACAAAAATCCTGATTAACCCATGCAGCAATGAGGTCTTTGAGAGTCGAAGTGTCGTCGCCACGGGCGGCATCACCTCCTTTTTTGAGTTACAACATCATGTGTATGGAGCATGAAATGATTGACTTGAGGAGCACAGACCTTTTTTATCATATCTCCACATTCATCGACATCAAGTTCTGAAAGCTTAGAGTGTATCCAGGGTAGAGTTTCCGCGAGTACGAGGTAGCCACACTGCAGGTGATCTTGTCTGCACAATAAAATTAAACCTGACGCAACAAGAAAGAAAAAGATCAACTCTGGGGTGGTGCCTTGCACCAATCCATCCACCAAGCCTTCCTCATACCTGCGATTGTTCTCGGCAATCAAATCTTCCAGGCTAGTGTAAAGAACAACCATGCGGCAAATTGCCCTGCCTTGAGCAACAAAGTAAGCTGTCTTTCTTTGATGACCCATGAGAAAGAGACAGTAAGGAAGATGGAAATTAACGAACCTCAGCTTTGTCCCTTTTTCTTCCCTTATAGTTTGCAGTTCTTCTTCCAATGCAGCGATACGGTGCTTGGCCCTTGCCTCATTGGAGGTAGGGACTTGATACCTACCATGCCACCATTTGATGATGATCCGATTTATGATGAGGATGCACCATTGGAGGATGATACCAATGACGGCTGTAAGCCTATTTTTTGATGACCTGTAACAATAGCAATACTGAACTGCAGTGAACTCTGCAGGGGGCATAAGTGCATTCAATGATGGCAAGGGTCTACGATTCAACATTGAGTTCATTCCATTGGGCTCCGAGTCGGATGTCTCAAAGCGATGCAAAAAATGCAAAACTGAAAAGCATCAACAAGGTTGTATATATTCATGAGGACTATCGGCTCAGCGACATGCTCGTCAAAGTCCTTGAGGTCCTGAAATGATGTGATCTCTTGGAGCATTCTGGGCTGTACTCCAATGGCCAAGTGCTTGATATCGACTCCCTTACAATCACCTACTCAGTTCTGAAAACTTGCACAAAGGATATCGCCCTTGAGGGTGAAAATGACTTCACTGAAATGGTTGGGCAAGTGCAGGCGAAGAAGAATGCTGAGGGGACATTAGTTCTCATTGAAAACAAGGTACGAGACTGATTATTCACAGATTGACAATGGTAGCACAAAGCCTGTCGCCATAGATTATCATTCCAGATGCTGCACGAGACACAGATGACTCAGATGATGAAACAGTGGGGTCACCAACACACACGCAAAAGAAGTGCACAAATGTACCAGATTCAGATGACGACGACACACAGCAACCAAATGGATGGAAGAAAGCAAAAAAGGTGAGTATATGCGCTATATTTTGGTGGTTACTAATACCATTACATGAGGACAGCAATCCCAAACACGTGAACCAAATGCTGAAGAGGAAGAACAGGATAGAATCATCAAGGACCTCCAAGACTGATACCGCTGCAAAGACAAGGCTTGCCCATACAACATATGCTGGCCTGCTGGCACTTCAGTCAATGACCATGTTCATCTTACATTCCAGCATTTATGTCTCTGGGCATCAACAATAGTTGTTGATTTCATTATGTCGTCTCACTCTTACTAACAGAGTTTGAAGCAAGCAAAACTCGAAGATGGTATAGACATTGATCACCCTCCCAACAGCAAGATGTTCGACCCCTCCCGATGCTGAACAACATCTACCGCAGGTGTTAAGTAGCATACTCAAGGGTATCGGATCCGAAGGACTTTGGCCTCAGCTCGTGCGCTGTGCCCCTTTCCCGAGTATTGTCCCTTATTTCTGAATACTAAAGTATCGTGTTTATGGGTGGACGAGTATCGTACCGGATCCGTTAAGATCTACGGATATCGGATGTGTAGAGTAACGGCTAATCCGGACGAAGTCCGAACTAGAAACTAGCGGATAAGACTGTCCGAGGACAGAGGCGGATACGGATAGACTATAGGAATCAATCCTAAGTCTCGGAGTAGACAAGAGCGCAAACTCAAGTCCGGACGGATAACGGAAGGTGAACGGAATGAGTGCAAACTAAGATGATATTCGAACTAAGGTTCGACAGAGTTATACATGAGTTTATATACTGTAGATAACTAATGAGATGATCAATCAGCAAGGTAAGGGCTATGTACGAAGCATGTGGAAAGTCTATTGGTAAGGAGGATTGATCACAAAGCATGAAACGGATATGAAGAATGAGTAACGGATCAGTAAGACAAACGGAAGATAGATAACCGGAGTACCGGTAGTACAAGAATTACCGAAAGGGGATAGACGCTGTATTAAGGTTATATGAACAGGAGATGAAATAAGAATCAAAGCGGATCTGTGGACCGGACGACGGATACGGATGATGGATCTGGATCGGATCTGTGGACCAGATGTTCCGGATCCATTCCTAGATTATTGGTATATGACAGCAGGCTCATCCGATGACAGCAATGTCGTTCTCACACTTGCCAAATGACAAAGAAATCAACTCACTCAAGACACCAAATCATCATCAAATATTACGGTCAATTTTTCTGGCCTTGCAGAGCTTCTTAACGCCCGCCAGAATCCAGACACAACCACTATCCAGTCCGTTCAACAGCCACCTCGACCAGCTCAACTTCCCCCTTGTCTTAGTCTTGAAGCTTTCTGTGACTACTATGATCTTCCGCACTCTGTCTATGATGGGCTCAATGGCCATCAAATTTCAGGTCCACATTTGCTTCGCTTGATATAAAATGATCAATTGCACACAGAATGTGCCTTGTCAATCAGAGAACTAGCTGCAATACGGGATGCTGAGGAACATTGGAAGGAGTCTCTCTAGCCCACAAGTTGTTGACTACACTGTCCAATGCACATCATCCAAGTTTGCTTGTCATATGTAAGCAGAATGATGAAAAAATCCCCAAGTCATCTCCGGAGTGATCACCTCGCATGCCCTGTATAGCTCATAGTACTGCTGTGCCTTAGACCCATGAGACAATCCAACACGACGAAGGTAGCTCTTGATAACTGACCATGCTTGTTCAATAGGATTCAAGTCAGGAGAGTACAGTGGGAGATACTCGACACGACATCCTTAGAAATAGTCAGTAAGGAAGTACAACGGAACCACAGGAATTATGCACCATAACTTTCAATGAGGTCAACAACTTCCTGGGAATGGTGAATGCGTGCATTGTCAAGGACAACGACACTGCGTGGCACAGGGTATGGGTTTGTGCAAGGAAGCTAGACTCGAACATGTAGTTAGTTTGCATCATCATTAGTCCATAATCTGAGTCAACGACTCACCAAATCGTCATGCAGAAACCCTAGAAACAGTTCACATGTGAAGCTCCCTTCAATGACTCATGTTGCTATAATGCCCTCATCCAATGCCATAGCACCCAGCATCGAGAACCTTTCCTTCCAAACAAATGGATTATGCTTCTCCACTCACTCACCATGAAAAGCCCTTCCCCACATACGTGCATATGTCCTGTTATCCTTTGAAACCTCATCGAGAGCAACCAAGTAATGGGCTGGGTATTGGCTGATACAACGGATGATTCCTGCACGGACAAGCGGTTTCTTTTTGGATGCAAGTTTCTGTACATGCTTGAGGTTCAGTCCCACACGTGTGAGAGTGCGGTGAATAGTTGACAGTGATGCAGGAAGATAATGATAATCAATGAGACACTGATTGTACTCATCTAAGAAGAGGGTGGGTTTGTGGCATGCAAGATGAATGAGATACTGGCAGTCAATATGCATGAGTTTCTGTGGGCGGCCACACCCAATTGCAGGTGCATTTGCAACATCTCCAGTGAGGAGCTGATGTCGTCGAGTGTGATATAGTGTAGAGAGTGAGATGCCAGTGATACGACAGATCTCATCGTTGGAATCACACCCACGGTCCTTGAGGCGCAGGGCTGCCCTCTTCAGGTTGTTACTGATGTGTTTGTTGACCATTACGGTTGGTGATGTAGATGTTGCTTGTTTGTAACTATTTCTTTTTTTCCTCGGGCCACTGTCATTATATTTGCAAATTGCAATAATTCAGCTTGAAACTTCAAAAATCATGCTAAGTCAGCTAAGACGACTTTAAGCTACTTCGTTTTCACTTAACATTACTTACTAGTCTGACCGAGAAAAAACAGCAAGGCTAAAGTAGTTAAGTGACAAAGTTTGTAAATAATATACTCAAGACGCTATTTCAAAAGAATGATGATCTGCAAATTTGTTAACATAGAACTGGCGGTAAGTATCCAGAGTCTCGTGAAATGTAGCTTTCTGTGGGACACATCCCTTGCCAAAGATGGGCAGTAAGTGAGTTGCACGAATGATCATGTTGATGTGAATAATTGAGAGCTCCCGAGTGTTCAGCTCCAAGTCAAGAAAGGATGGCTTGACCATCCACATTCCATTTCCAGGATTGGGCTCGTCGGAGACAAGCTTAAACCAGTGTATGAGAGCACACGGAAAAATCTGTGAATCATGGCCATAACGGAAGGAAAAAAGCATAACACACGGGCAACATCCATACTATGCATTCCGTCCTTGCTTCCAGTGTTCACAAATACAGTGTTGTAGTGCCCAGGCCCTCCACGCCATGAAGGAACAGAACAGATATATTCACATCACATTCCCCCAATACCACTTGGATCACTTGGCGCAAAGAAAGTAGCTGCCACAGAACCAAAAACCTTGATTTGGCCTTGAAATCTAGGGCAAGCAGTGAGCGGCATGGTATCAGACGTATGTTCATCGTCTGCAAGGAGTTGGTTGTAGAGAAAAAGGCGAACTAGTTGGGGCAAGTTTGGTACATCGAGTTCTTCTGCCAGTGCATGAATGGTGGATGCTCATTTGCATTCTTTTTGATGTGTCAAATAATGATATATATAAAAAAGAAAAGACAATGCACGGGGCATATGCGCCAGTTTCACATTGCATTGCACTTGGGCTCCCTCCACTGCACCATCGTCTACCTCGCCTCTGTCATCTACCTCACCCCCATCGTCTACCTCACCTCTGTCATCTGCCTCACTCCCGTCATCTGCCTCACCACTCCCCTCAATATTTCTGTTGTCATTTTCAGCATTCACACTGACCTGTGATTGGTCTTGTTGACCGATGTCTACCCAAAATTCCATTCAGCGAGATGACTCTGATAAGGGACATAGTACATACCAGGATGTGGACCTAACATTCCACGTGCAATGAAGTCTGTGCGTGCAGCAGCAAGTGTGTCGAGACATTGATTTGTGAGCAATATCTGTCCGAGCGCGTTGAATTTGCTTGATCGTCGCCATGGTTGTTTCACAGCCTTGATATGCTTTGATTCTGTTATAGATGAACACACACCATTTGGTGCGCCAAACATGCAAATAAGTTTAGTGTAGTGCATAAGGGAATGCTGACGTGGTAGTGAGAATCCGTCAAAACGAACACTGGTCTCTTGAAAAACCTTGCGATAATGATGAAAGTGGTCAAGGGCCTCCTCGATTTCCTTAAGTGTGTCATCTGTGACAATATCCTGTCGTACAAGGTAGCAAAATTCAAGGAAGGCACGAAAACACCAGACAACATCATCAGGCACATGTCCCTCGATCGCAGGCAAGTAGACCTTCATTAACACCTTTGAATCATTACCGGTCCATTGAGTAAATCCACGGCCTTGAGGAAACCGGCGAAGGCCTGCAAATGACGGTGCTGCAGCGATTCTAGAGGGACAAGTTCATGGATTAGCAAGAGCCACTAGAGAAATATAGCAGTAAGGATACCTTCTGTCTATGTCATCCATTACCGCCTTTGCACGAGTCTTTCCATGTATACGTTCCAAGTACTTCTCAACCCAGACGACAAGGTGGTCTTTGAATGTACCCTTGATAAGTTGATGCAGGATATCGGGAGAAAGAAGTTTGTGAATGTCGGCACACGGATAATCATTTGTGAAAGGCTACTGTTGTTAGAAAGCCTAAAACAATTGGATTGAAATAATGCTCACCACGATGTCAGCATCAACACCCCATTGATACCACAGAGTACCAAAGTCAACATTATCACAAAGGACATCCATGACTTTTTGAGCACGAAGTTGGGCATCTTTTCCATCTAGATCTGTTGGAAAAGTGAAACATCTGAGGGATAAGTATATTAGATTTAGACACGTTCGTGCAAATAGAACACTTACTTAGCACACCAGTTTGACACGATACAGGAAAGTATGACCTGTTCCGGATAATCCACGATGTATGGTCCTAAGCCATAGATGACACATTGAAAGTGACCATCCCCAAAATGTACGACCTCAGGAACAGTCATGAAGGTCTTGAAAGAGCGCAATATTTGTGAGAGAAATGAATGAAACAACTGTTTCTTAAATTTTCGAAAGTGCACATCATCGGCATATTCCTTTACAGCTGTAGGACTTTGTACAAGAGGGGTCACAGAAAAAGAAAATACTACATACTCTTTGGTATGGCTAAAAATCCGACAACAGCAACAGCATTATGATGAGCACACTGAACATTATTGTGCACATTGCCGATCGAGGCGTAGAGTGGATAATAATTGTTTTGTCCAGTTGCGACCAAGACTGTTGTCTTGTCACTTCTGAGAAGAACAGGCACAAAGGTTAAACCATGTGTTTCCGGATCTTTGGCAATTTTGTCCTGAGATTATTTAGATTAGCTTCGTGTCAAATATTGAGCAGTATTTTAAGAACTCACAGCCTGATTCCATGCCCAGTCTCCTGACATGATGTTGCGCCACTGCCGTTTTGCATTATCTCCCTCTCCCTTTCATTCACAATAAGGGGTGTAGTCCATTTCATCCTTAAAATCTGGATTTGCGAGCATGTTGCAGACCACAGCATGAGGATCTTGGAACCACGCAGTATAAGGTGTATCCATCCATGGGGCGTGAGTCCCAGGATCACTGGGATTGGGGGTTTCCTCATTGAACTTCATCATAAAGCTTTCCCATGCAACTTCTCCAAGGGGTATCGCATCGATGGTTGAGTATATAAGTCTTTATGATCCGCGAATGGTGGCATGTCTCTGTGATTGGCAAGTGTTCTTCCCCACAGGTACATAAGTGTATTGATATCACCACCAGACATTTGATTTTTAGTGTATAAGAACTGCGCAGTTTCAAACTCTGTGCAATTGCAAAACAGTGTCCAGTCACCATGCTCCCTTGTTATGAATGGAAGTGGCGGAGTGTCTGGGTCGAGGAACTGTCCATACTCATCGCAAATTTGCCCTGTATCAACAGAAAGATAAGAAACACGTCAGCGATAAAATCATCAGATACTCACCGTCAAGCTCTAAGTGATAATCTCGATAGATCTCCTTGGGATTTAAGACTGGAGTCAGAATATTTAAAGCCTCGATGTTCTGTTCTCCAGCCTCAATGTGCCATTCTTCAGCCTCGACAGTCTGTTCTCCAGCATCAAAGTTGAATTCTCGTGCCTCGAGGCCCAATTCTTGTGCCTTGAGGCCTGATTCTTGGGCCTCACCAAAATCTGCCACCTCAAGGCTCAGTTCTCTAGCCCCAATGGTATGTTCTCAGGCTTCCAGTTCATTTGGGATGTCAAAAGAAGAGCTGTGCATGGCATGGCGATGTTGTGTGAGTCCAGATCTGTTTCTGAAAGAATGTGTGCAGCCAGGGTGAGGACAAGGAATTAGATTGGCTTGAAATGTTTTGCGTGCACGAGGATTTATTCAAGACTGGTGATGAGGGCGTGTAGAGATCATTATCGATAGACTCAGACTTAGTAGACTGTTGTAATGAATTGAGTGTTTATAAAATGTGTAGCAGAAATGACACGTACATGTAAGACGCACTTCAACAACCTCCGAACCTCAGCAAGGCAACCTCATTGTCGTCTTTTTGGCATCTTCACTTCCATCTTGCTTGAGTCTTGCTAGTAGTAATGGTTCACACCCGTCCAACTAATGTGTCAAAGAGGCCTGCCCAGGTAGTCTTGGACACAAAACAGAAGAGGTGGACTGCAGCTCAAGTCAGAGAAGACAAGGCGCACACTGAGAGGGAATGGCAGGAAGAGGAACAGAAGGCCAAATATGCTATCACACAAGTGGCTGCTGCTCAGCAGAAAGCTGCAATCCAGCAACAGAATGCAGTGTCGACAAAAAAACCACGACCTCACCCAACTGGCAAAGGCACCACAGCAGCGGCATCTTCCTCTCACACTAAGATTGCAGACGACAATGAAGACAATGATTCTCAAGCTCCAGGAAGGAGGAAGTGTGTTCAAAAGACTGATCACCATAATGCTGTCAATGCAGTGCTGCATGCAGCAAGGGAGCCAACCCATCCACGTGCATCAGACGGGAATGGAAACAGGCTGACGTGGGTTTTTTCTCTACTGCCATCATGCTTTTGCTGACTGAAACAATGTTGTTTTACTGGAATTTACTGCATGAATTTACCAGCGATCTGAAAAAAATATCTTCAGTTACAAGTTGGGTTCAACGAGTTAATACAAAGCTTGATTCCACTCCATTCAAGGCACCATTGCACTTGGAAACTGGCTCTTCTCTCTCTCGTCCCACTGGCTCTGCACTATCTCAAGTTACTCATGCAACAACTAATGCAACAACTACTGCCACAGCTCCCCCTGTAACACCTGAAAACTCAGTGTTTAGCGATGATGTTGAAGTTGAGGATCATACACCAGACGAGGATGATGGACCGGAGCGCTTAGCGGCATATACTCTTGCCAACATGGGTAAAACAATCCACGCTAAGAAATCGATGGTTGCTACATTTTTACGTGGGGTTATTGAATTCTTTTAACGCTGACATACTTTTAGAACATGATTGAAGTCGAGGATATTTCCCAACCTCCAACTCCGCCAATCCCTTCGCAAGTGAGACTTCTTCAATATGGGTTGGGTGGTTCCCATCCCCCTATTGCCCAGCCTGAACCAGTGGACCTTGCAGTGAACTTTGGGGACCAGGAGGACTCTGTCATATTTCCAGATGATGCTGATGATTCTGGCGCCGAAGACCATGATGCTGGTGCTGCCATGAGGAGCACAGGTGGAAACAAGCGAGTCATGGCATTAGTAAGTCGTCCCAATTTATGTAATACTTCACTGATACAGGATTCATATTCAAGACCAACATGGAAGTTGTGGATAACACTCCACCATCCAAACACGTCAAACGAGAGGCAGAAGGTGACGTGACTGTTGGTGAGGCCTTGAAGACGAAGTACAAAAACGGTGACCTTCCTCCTGGCTGCTTGGACAGCAATTTATGGCATGGGGTATTTATCCCCACAGTTGCACATGCAGCTGGTGGCAAGAACGTGCACCCTTGGTTGATTGAGGACGATATACTCATTCCAATTCTTGCAAAGGCATGGAATGTGGTTTACGCAGACAACCCATCACTGCTGAACCATAAAATCATCCCTGGTGGTGCCGTTGTAGAGACCATATTTACTGTGGCCTGGGATGGGCAGAATTTCCTTAGTGTTATGTTCGCATTTTTTATGCTTATGTAATCACCTTAGTTTTCACTACTTACCACTACCAGTCTGAGACTACCAGTTTTTATGATGATTTCCTACCCTCTCTGAGCTCTGAGTCTAGTTCAGAAACCCTTTAGGGTTGAATAGCAGCTAGGCATAGCACACTTAACCCAACAAATGCTCTGCACCCAGCAGAATTGTTGTACCTACACCATCTATCATATGGTATGTCGACGGTTTCTTCAATTTACAGGCCAATCACTTACTTGATAAATGGTAGGCTAAACAACGCCTCAGCGAATGGTGCAGAGGGTTTGGATCTGCTGCCATTATGATCATTACAAGTCTCATGGCTTCTGACACTGCATATGAAACTGACCAAGAGCATATTGAATTTGCCAAGTTCTGGCTTGAAGACAATTGTTTCCTTTTCTCAGATGTTAGCTCTGATGACCCAGAGGTTCGTGTTATTTTTATATTGTTTTATGCTAACATAGAATTATAATTCAGGCATGGACTGGGATGTGGCAGTCTACATTCATGCTGCAGACATTTGCCGCTCATCTCAACTATACTCAAGGACGAGTAGAAGTTCCAGCGCTCAACAGTGACGACAAAATTATGCGGGCATCACTTGCTTTGTTGGCGGGGGCAGTAACCATCCTACTTCTATGTTTTGCTTTTCCTTACTCATTTTAAATTTTCAACAGGTAAAACGCGCTCTATACCTACTTTCCATAGGAGCAATGAGTTTCACAATCACAGTGGCTACTGGGAAGGGAAAGAAGAAAGCCACTAACACCACATGCAAGGGTAAGGCATCCGCTTCTAATGGAGACATCTGGGAGGCTATTATTGGGGAGAATGAGAGCTTCTCTGAGCCACTCTGGGGTTATGATACGTGCATATTCTTGCAAGCAATCAAGAATGTTCCCTCCACAGCCATGGAGGGCATCATTCAACAGACCCAGCAATACATGAAAGCTACTCCTCATGGTGGACGGTCCAAGGGTGCTGATGAGTTTGTTGAGGAAGAGATTGACGAGGAATATGTTAATTTACTTGCTTTCCGCTGAAGGTAAGTTTGTTTCACTGCTTGTATTGACCGTTGGTATTCACTCATCATCCCGATTTCCAGATCACTGTTCCCTGGATGTTCACCGTTGCACCGCCTGCATTTCTCACCCGCCGCCTGGTTGTGTTCTTCTAAATTCATGATGTTTTAGTATCTCTGCTACTTGCATTTGTGTTCTTGTTGATCATGACTTCCATCTGAGCCTGCCATTTGATTTTTCACTGCATATCTCATCCTGCTTGACTTGTTTTTGACTTGCGCTTTACATGTTTCTGATTTCACACTTACTCGCATCTTGTTTCGCACTTAATGTTTTGGACAATCTCAACATTTGTTTTGCAAAGTGCATTAAGACAACTTTAAGCTCAAATATAAGAAAATAGATGTAATTTTTTTAAGTGCGGTGTTCTTACTCATTCTGGACTTGAATTGGACTTTATTCACATTTTCAGCGAGTTTGACCTCATTAAGGGAACATCAAATAATATGTAGTTTTCCTGATGCCAGTCTAGCCATCTGAATAATCCAGTTGCACAATCTGTTCGTCTTCAAGTTTGCAGTTGACATTAGTGATGTCGATGATCGTCTCGACATTGTACAGATATGGCAATTCACTCAAGTCCTTTCTTTGCACAGGGTCTCTTGGTCAGCCACATCAGTAAATTCACTAATTCCTTACTTAGCTTTCCCGCCACTTGCCGTCAATTATTTTCCCACAAGAAGCGGTTAAGTTCTTGGCAAGGACGGTAAAAACCACTTGCCACAAGCTGCTGCAAGTTCAACAAGTAGATCCCTCCTCTTGTTTTGCACTTATTTCTTTACTTATTTCCACTTGCTCGAGCTTGTGCCCACTTGGTTCATGAAAAAAAAAGCGGCAAATACTGCATTTATAGCAAGACAAGCAGACAAGTTAATATAACATGAGAGCAAGTGACAGTCAAGTGCTGGTAAGTAGCAGAAAGAAACATTAAAGAGCGGGATAGTGACGGTTTAAAATGCATGAAACTATTAGTAGTAGTAGTGGTGACGAGGAAGAACAGTACCACTGACAACTAGCAGATGAGCGCACGCTCATCTCTGATTCCTCGTCCACCTTTTGCGCACCATGCCTCTTTGTGCCAAGTTTCTGAGCTCTCTCCCACATCTTCCTAATGACCAAGTCTCCTGCACAAGTGATGGATATCACGTATGACCTAGTGGGCTCACCCCAGTTGACATCCGAAAATGCCAAAAGAGCACCACTTTCATTGCCCGATGACTTGTTGTGCTTCTGGGGGGCCCTGGAAGCCCTTCCTCGACCGTTGATTTCAATGTAACTCAGTAGAAAGCCCTCATTGGCAAAAAGTGTGATTGCACGTTCCATCTAAAATAAAGAATGAGTCAACTGTATAAAGATATGGTGGAGATACCTGCCGCCGAAGTGGCGAGGGCAAGCGCCCCCTTCATGTGTCCCAATGTAGTGAATCCTGGCACAATGGCGAGAGCACCAGAAATAGCACAGTGATGTTGCACAAGCACCTGCATGATAAGGTCAGATTGAAATGGTTCCGTGTGCTTACTACCATCCTCCTTAATTGTCCCATACAAGAACACGCTCTTGATAAGTAGGCACGCAGAAAATTGCTGGTGGTCTTCGTCAGTCTCGAGATCAGGCTGTGAGCATAGGAATGTTGCAAATACAATGAGGGTAGTGGTGCTGATGCTGTTGCACCATTCTGACAACCGCTGAAGGGCCTGTAAAATATCTGGTTTCAGAGCTCAGATATGAATGGGGCTTAAAGGCACTCACCACAGCAATGACAGGCCCATCAGTAGTGACTGCATATGGGACACCTTTGTAAACGGCATCCCAGATTAGTTGCAGAGTAGCACTGAGGGAATTGTCTTTGATGGCCCAGACTTCGTCCTGGTTGCTGATGCAGTAAATCAAAGTGGGGATGAACACGCTGCTCCACTTGCCCAACATCTGACAAGCATCAGGAAGATGCTTCATCCTGTACTGAGATCGAGAGAGCACAATTTTTGGTGTCTCTGTTGCCTGGGAGGAGGGCGCAATGCTTGCGCGAGAGGCCTTACCTGCAGCAGAGGTCTTCAACCTCTTCACTGCAGGATCTTTTTGTCTCACAGCAACACTGGTCTGTGCTTCCTAATCAGTAAGATATTCTGATCAGCAAACAAATATGTACCACAGAAGTCTGCCGGAGCGTTACTGGTTTGGATTCTTTCTTCACTACGACTGACGACTGGTCAGGCCCATCGAGAACCTCAATCTCAGAAAATGGTGAGAGTAAGTCTTCCTCTGTGATTTTGCGCTTTAGACTTGGCAAGACATAATACGCAGGAGGGACATAGCGAGTTGAGGCAGGCTGGGCGAGAGATGGAAACTCGATATCAGAATCCTGATCTATGGGGGAGGCCTGCCCTAAAAGAGGGGCATCAAAATCACTGTCCGACTCAGATGTGTAGTTCACCAAGGGAGCAGGATGGGCCTGAATGTCCTCTTGCACATCCGAAAACATGCTGAAGTCATCGCTGTTATCGTTGTCAAGCTGCTCCTGCTCAGGTATCAGAATCGCAGCATGTCGGGCCATACTCTGTGGCACCTCGTCGTTGTCGAAAGTCATGGGAGTAATTTTGATGTTGGTACCCTGAGGCTTTGATTAATGTGTGAAATAAATTTAGGAAAATTGAACTCACTGCAGAAGTCTTGATTTGTGTCTCACTAACAAAGCCGTGCTCATTCTCTTTGTCGTCATTGTCATCCTCCTTGTCTTCATATAAGTGTGAGTGTCGAATTACTGCACCATCATCGGAATCAGGAGTACATTGAGGAGTGAGTGGAGGTGCACTGTTGTAGCTAACAGTGCTCCCCTTTGTAAGCCTAGAGGAGGGAGCAGAGCTGGAAGTGATGGACCGCTGGATGGAAGGTGCGGCTTTAGAGGGTGGGTTAGAGGGTGGGTTTAAAGCCTTATCAGTAGCGATGACAAGTTTTGACCTCCAATTTGGGATACGCCCAGCGAGATTGAACTTTCTAGCAGGCGTTTGGCTAGCAATATCGATGTCATCTATTGCAAGATTGAAAAAGAAAAGAACCATTTCAGTCAAATGGAGTGTCATTATTGGGTTAAATGTTGGTTAAGAAAGGAAACTCACACCTTGGACATCTGATCACCATCATGTGCCTTTGTTGATGGATCGATAAGGCTCTCTGTGCCTGCTACTGCTTGAATCGCATCCCTCACTGGTGTCTTCAATGGCGTCTTCCTGCCTTTGCCCCTTGCAGGTGGTGCTCCCAACTCCTTATCACTTGCAGGGTTTTCAATGTTGGCACCAGCCGCCAACACACCTCCAGGCCCACCACGCTTGGTTTTAGCGCCAACAACCTTATCAACGGTGACTCTTGCACCTATGTCTCCACTAGCCATACTCTGTTCAGAGGTCGCTGAGGGCTTTGCAGCCTTTGCTATGGGATGAGCACGGGGACGTTTAGGCTTCGGTGCATCAACACATGCAGCAGCTTGGTCCATTGCCATCTGTTCCTGGAGAGTTGCTATATGCTGATGCCCTTTTTGTATAGCTTGTTCACTTGCCTGGCTTGCCTCCAGTTCGCGCTGTCGGTCTGCAATCATTTGAGCTTTGGTACGTCTCTTTGCACGACCTTCAGCCTCGAGCACGATATGTCCTGGATGCTGAGTTGCATTTTTAGGATGGGTTCCCATACACTGCGAAGCTGGCTGAGACATTTGTTCGATAGATGATTTGAAGACTAAAGGTATTGGAGGGTAGTGGTGATGGGTTGAATGTGAGTCTTGTCACTCTCTTTAAAATTTCTAGCCTAGAAAGCTGACTCTGAATATGACATTGATCCTAATCGGCGCTAAACCTTGGTCAGCGCTCAAAGAACTTCACAACCCAGGCACTACACTTCATTGTATCCTGTGTTACAACTACCCCATACTATGCCTCAAGCTGCTGGTCGCTGTGCTCACAACCTCTTTCGGTTTGAGTGTCCAGCTCCAAATTGCACGCGCTGGTTCAAAAATCGCTCAGGTCTCACGCAACATACGAATGCATACCACCCCATAAACAATGTCACACCAGCTCCAGGACCATGCCCTCAAGATGTCCCTCTACCACCCCAGCCATCACCTCCCCCTCGAGAATTTGTGTCTCCCCCTCCAGATTTTGACCCCCCACCCCAGTCATCACCTCCGAGGCATCCCAGCCACAGACCAACAGTCAATGATGAGGGAGATGAAGAGGCTGAATTCACGGATCCCAGTGAGCGATACTATTGCACGTATAGTAATAACACAAGTATAATCACGCGGATCTGCAGGAGACAGATACTCTCAGTCGTTGCACGTGAATGCAAACGTCTTGGTATATTTACCTGCGGGAGACAGATACTCTACGTAGCATTAGTTAAGGTAAATATACAAGTCGAAATAGAGTTCCTTACCTCAGTCGTTG